>PVJH01019195.1:0-43456 GCA_004026705.1 Nesogale talazaci | reverse complement strand
CTCTACCTTTCTTTTATCACTTTTCCACCCTGCCCCCATGGGCACCTTTTCCATCCCTGATCTATGGACTGCAAGCCCCATCCAACAACAGGCCATGAGTTACTGTTCGCAAACTCTCCAGGGTTTTCCCAGATGTGTTCTGAAGTCGAATTATCCAGCTTTGAAATGACATAGAAGCACTAAAATGATATCACAGTCAAGTAATGTGACTCCCTCCCCCACCCCCCCTCCCCACCTCCCAAATTCTACAATTCTTCAAAAACGGTCATTTCTAAACTGGTCAAAGGAAACATAAAGTTCATTTACAGACTAACCACAGGGTGGCGCCATATAAGCTGCTTCATGGGAATAACACCAGCTCTTAAGAATTATTCCTTAAGTGTAAAGTTCTGCCTTTGCCAGGAATACAGAAACAAAACCTTCCCATAAAAATGTGACCTCTGGAACAAAGCTTATTTGCTGCTAATTGATACTAACCCCTAACTCCAAACGTGGAGAGTTCACCCTGCTGATTTCAGTCTTTCCTGTCAGCTTTGCATCTCCGAAGCTTCTCTATACTCCTAAGACAACGTTGCAAGAATCTCCCAGGATAGGACTCAATTACCATATTCTAAATGTATTTACCACTATAGAGGCCTACCATCTAGTCTAAACTTTGTTGGTAGAAGGGATCTTATCATATTCATACATTAGGGCTAAGGTGTTGTCAGGCCTACCTGGGAGTAGACGACCACTACGTACTGAGGGAGTGGAGGAGTGCTGGGTGGGAGCAAAGGAAGCAAAGAGAGAGGGAGAGGAGAATAAGGAAATAAGTCATGGAATACACAGCTGATCCGTGAATATGCTCTGCTTATCCTCTCTCTGGCCCTCTGTCAAAGGTCATTACAAGCGAAAAGTCAGCAGTTCAAAACCACCAGCTGCTCCACGAGGGAAAGATAAGGCTTTGCACTCCTGTGAAGATTGATAGTCTCAGAAACCGAGAGGGGCCATTCTACCCTATCCTAGAGGGTCACTATGAATTTAAGTCTAGTCAATGGCAGGGAGAAGCAACAGCAGAGGGAAGAGACAAAACAGAACAGAAACCAACCCATCCAAACTCCCTGCCATTGCCATGGAGCGAGTCCTTGTGACTCAGGACAAGAACAAAAGAAGAACCCAGATCATTTCCATGGCTGGATGACAGTGATCATGATCACCTTAGAATTCATGAAGACCCACATTTTAGAAGGAAGGGTGCTTGTCCAAAAATATGAAAGACAGATAGAAAAGGAGGGGGGAAAGCAGGGCAAAGTAATGGCTTTCTTGTTTTGTTTGTTTTATGCTGCTGCAGCTTCTTCTTCTTCTTCCTTTTCCCCCCATAAGCAGAGAAAAATCTGCCCACGATGGCGCTGTCTTCAGTTTGGGGAGGTAAACATTTTAATTCCTTTCTTGAGAGTAAAAGAGTTGCTCTAAGAACCGTGCGGTGGGGTAAATGTGATCTCTTTGATGCATCAGACAAAAAGGGTCCTGAGCGCTGAAATATTCTGTCCTTGTTCCTTCACTTCCAGTTCACTCACAAAGTCCACGCTCTTGATGGATGTCGCATCATCTTTTTTTTTTAAAAAAAATAAATACAAATAAAGGCACAAACATGACTAAAATTTTTTTTTTTTTTGGGGGGGGGGCATCACTGCTCTCCGGTAGTGGGAGTAGGAGGCCCAGCCCCACTGCTGGAATTGAACCTCCGTCCCAGTGGGCCGCAGTCCTGGGCACAACCACTACGCCACCGGGGCTCAGCCCCGACTAAAATTTTATGACTTAAAAAGGCTCTGATGCCAGTGTTCCTTCTCACATGCTCTTGACCCTGGATCAAAGCTCTGATGAACTGCTAGCACTTTTAGGCAGAGCTAAGAAAACAGTTCTGCCATTGACTGGAACACCCTCCCTACTGACACCAGCCGGCTGCCTTAAGGAATGTCACAGCGATGGTCTTTGGCTACTTATGTGTACAGCCTTGTTCTCCTGGATTTGGCGCTGTTTAAACTTTCATGTGACTCCAACATGCCGCATTTGAAAACAAGGGCTGTACAGTATTTTCACAAGCTAGGGACATCTCAAAAGATTTTCTGTGAATCAATTAACCCTAAAATTAAAACACCCCCTTGAGTCAGTTCCCACTCACAGTAACCCTGCATAGTGCTTCTGAGATTATCAGTCTTTATGGGAGCAGATTGCTTCAATGGTCCAAGTAGCAGGTGGGTTTGAACCAACCACCTCAGGGTTAGCAGTCCAAGACACGCCCAACAATGTCACCAGGGCTCCTGCAAGGCCATGATCTGCAGTGGATGTTTTCTAGGTTCGTTGTGTCATGTCCCTTTAAGAACAGGCTGGTGACAAACACCATCTAACCATCTCCTGAACATCAACCTTAAAGATGTGCGATAGCCCAGCTTCTCTGAGCAGCTCTGTTCCTTGGAAACTCAGTTAAGCTCTGTGAGACATCATTTCTGTCTCCAGCAGCCTGCTTTCCACAAGAACGCTTTCAAAAGACATCAGCATTCCCTGAGAAGAGAGAGAAGTGATACCAAGTAAAACAATAAAGGCAAATTTCAGGGCGATCTCTTGAGTGTTCCCCAACACAGAGTAATTGATTCCCTTAGCTTTTCCAGTTCTCTCTTTACCTTCTCCAGAAAGAGGTTCAAATTTATCAACGTTGTTGACTGTCTTTTTTTCACATACATCTCAAAGCCTCCACCAAGGTAACCAAGTAAAGATTCCTGTTGCGGAAGTGAGCCGGACAGGCTAATCCCCATCCTGTGGACCACAGCCATCGGGACTCCTGCAGAGCGCAACCCAATCCACCCTGCTTTCCCTGCCAAAGCACTTCCTTAATTGGCCATGAGCAGCTACATTCGGCCCCAGCAATTTCTGTGCCCTGGGTAGTATAATCTCTTAAAACATCAGCTGAGAGTTGAGGGGCCAATTTTTAAATAGCAACCAATTAATAATGAGAGTAATCATGAAAGAAGTGCCAAAGCAGTCTGTGCGCCCTGAAGTCTCCAAGGGAGGCTCAAGCAATAGGCAGCACAACGACTCGCCCATACGCCTCTGCCCTCTGCAGTACTTTTAAATGTTTCATGTAGGGACGGAATTTTCTGGAACTAAGTAGGTAACAGGATTTTATAATGCACATTCTGTTGCTTTGTTCAGCATTTCTTGAGATGTGCCTGTATCGAGAGATCAAAAAGCAGATTTTTTTCAAATGACCTCAAGCAAGTCACCATTCCACTCAAAAGTAAGCTTCTAGGGCTGAGCCCTGGTGGCGTAAGTGGTTGAGTGTGGAACTGCAGCCCGCAGGCTTGGCGGTTCAAATCCAGCTGTGGCTGGGTAACGCCCACAACCACCAGAGGCAGTGATGCCCACAAAAAACGAAAGAAAAAAAAAGTAAGCTTCTAATCAAATCAGTAAACAAACGTCTACAGAGTGCCTGACAATGTTGCGGGCCCTGGACACACCTTGAAATATCTGCCCTCATGGATTTCCTGTTTTGGAGGGTAGACTGACAACACACTATTAAGCAAGTGGTTTAGGAAATCCAAAGCCGTCTAAAACCAGGGAGGGAAAAAGGCTATAGCTAGGATAGGGGACAAGGAGTGTTAAGTTGGGGCGGCGGGAGGGGGGAGAATTGTAAACAGGAAGGTCCAGGAAGTCTCAAACAACAAAGACTTCGAATAAACTCCCACATCCTTGGCATGCGATGCCTAAAGAGCCTGGAGTGTTAGACACATAAAAAGTTAAGGAACAGCCATTTAAAGAAAGCCCCTATCAAAACAATATGGATTCTGCTAAAATCGAAGCACGAACAAACATCAAATTCACAGTGTGGCTAAGAATGGTGAGCTTACAAAAATGGGCGGGGACAATGCCCCACAGCAGCCTTTGATAGAATGGGTACTCACTCATGTCAGGAAGGAAAAAGATGGGACTGAAGAGGAGACCGGAAAAAGTAAATCACGGTGGCAGTCCCCTAATCTGGTGTCAACTTGACGAAGCAATGATGAAATATACAACTTTGCTCTAGTTCTTAAATGCTTCCTCCCAGCCACTATCATAATCCCAATTCTACCTTACAGATCCAGCTAGACCGGGAGATGTACACTAGAGCAGGAAACATGGGGAATTCAGAACAAGAAGATCCATCCCTTCAGGAGCAGGGGTGGGAGTGGTGCTACCAGGAGGGTGGAGGGAAGGTGGAGTAGAAAGGGGGAATCAATTGCAGAGATCTACATATAACCTTCCTCCCTGGGGTACGGACAACAGGGAAGTGGGTGAAGGGACACATTGGACAGTGGACAATATGACAAAATAATGATAACTTGTAAATTATTAAGGGTTCATGGGGGAGGGTAAGTGGGGAGGAAGGGTAAACATGGGGACCTGGTACTGGGGGCCTAAATAGAAGGAGAATGTTTCAAGAATAATGATGGCAACAAATGTGCAAATGTGGTCTACATACAAATGAGGTATGTATTGATCATGTTAAGAGTTGTATGAGTCCCCAATAAAATGATTTAATAATAATTTTTAAAAGGAATGTCTAGCCTGTCAATCTAGAGATGAGACCTCTGTATGGCCATGGCCTTCTCCTGAGAATTCTGGGGAATCCAAGTATCTCCCCTTCTGTCTTGGAGACACTGGACTAGCAAGGCTGCCTCCCTGAGAGGCATTCCTAGAAGGTGCATGGACCTATCCTGATGTAGCCAGAAACCTGGACCTGTAGAAGCCATGCAGAGACCCCTGCCGGCACTGAGATGTTTATAACACCACTGGGTCCAAAGGCGTTCTACCCATGTGGCTTGTGATCATCCTGCATTTGACATCATTGCATGTGTTTCGTGAGTCTGAATAAGACTTTACAGGCTAGATTCGGACACATGGGCATTTAATATCAGACTTGTGGACTTGCACTGGACTGAGTTGGGATGTTTTCTCAATGTTCATTTCCTTTTGTCTATAAGCCTCTTTCTTACACAAATATGCACATTTATGAATTTGTTTCTCTAATCTACACAAGCTAACACAATCATCTACATCCATCTGTGAGAAAAACACGAATCTTGTTCATGCCTTCCCTGAGGAGGGCCTGCGAATAGCAGCAGACATAATAGCTAGCACCATAGACTTCTCAACTGGCGCGACAGACATAATTATGATTGAAATGGTTGAATAAACATGCAGTGCCTTTGAATCACGGTGCTGGCAAAGAATACTGAAAAAGCGACGGACTGCCAGAGGAAGAAACAAATCTGTCTTGGAAGACATACACAGCCAGAAGGCTCCGGAGAGGGTGGGACGTGTGGTCTTACATACACTCCACCTGTTGTCAGGTGAGGCGAGTCCCTGGAGAGGGACATTTTTACTTGGTAAGGTAGTAGGGTCTCAAAAAAGAGGAAGACCTTTGACAGGATGGACTGACACAGGGGTGTCGCCATGACCTCAAACCTAAGGGCAATGGTGAGGCTGATGTAAGACCCGGCAGGCAGTGTTTCCTTCTGTTGTACACAGGGTCACCTTGGGTCAAACCGTCTTGATGGCACCCACTTTTGACTTTTGACTCAATGGGTGTCACAACTGTTGTGCCAAAATCAGCAACAGATAAGACACAAAAGAAGAGCTTCTGATTGAAATTGTAAACAAGATGGAAGCTCTAGAAGCATTTCCTCCAAGAACTGGCCTCGAGAAGTGATACTCAGCCCCAGTATTTTCTGTACGCTATATAGTATTATCTCTTAAAACATCAACTGAGCATTCAGGGGTGGAAGCTGAAATAAAAACTAATAAAAAGTAACAAATAATGACATGCCAAGCGATTATGTGAATCCTGAAATCCAAAATACTCATGGGGATGAAACATGGCTTTACCTGTAAGATCCTGAGCCCAAGCACAAAGCCATGACTATGGCTACCAGAAGTGGGAGTGGTCCAGGCAAAGGAAAAGTAGACAAATAAGGAACACAGGTCAGGACAGCGGTTTTGTGGGATGCTCAAGGGAATGTGTCTGTTGATTTTCTGGTGGGCCATAGAAGGATAACACCTGCTGATTATGAGAGTGTTTTGAGAAAGTGAGATGAAGTTTTAGGGGAAATTTTGAGTTTCACCAGAGAGTCCTTCTCTACCATTTAACCATGAGAGGAACAGGCTCAGGCTCATTCCTTTCAAGAATAAGTTCCCAGAAACCTTAGTTCTTTAGGCATGGACTCCATAACTGCTAAGTACTGTCACTTACCAAAGTACCTTGACCTTGATGAAGCTTATGTTGAGAAATAGTGTATTACTTTGTTATCTTTTTAATTCCATTTCCCCTCAACTTTAAAGTCTCTGCATGTCAACATTAAGAGAAAGCGGTCTAAGCAAAAGAAGCAAGTGCACAGACCGTGAGGGGAGGCACGACTAGACTGTGTCAGGAACAGCAATTGGCCAGGATGGCAAGTGTAGAAGGAAGAAGAGTGAGTGCAAATAGCAGATGAGAACAGAGATAAAAAGGCAGCACTATGCCAGGGCCTAAAGGCCCTTGTAAGGGCTTTGACTTATCCTGAGGGCGGGAGTCACTCTCAGCCTAGGATCAGAGCAGCATGATCTGACTTCCAATTTAAAGGATGACTTGGGTCCTTGCACTATGGGCAGACTGCAGGCCACGGGGGAAATGAAAAGGACAGTTCAGGATCCTGCACCTGGAGGAAGAAGGTGATTGTGGTGGTGAAGGTAGACACGCTGGCTACAACTGAGATCACATTTTGAAGGCAGGGATGGTAGAGATTTCTGATAACTGGATGTCGATGTTTAAAAAGACTGTGTCTTTTTAATATGCTGATAAAAAACTCTGTAAATATTCAGGCTTATGTATATGGAATTTATTTAGTCTAATATATAGTTACAGCCTTTATCATCCGATTGAATCACAGTTATCTGGCATTGCTTCTAAGACTATTTTGTGCTACGGTTCTTTCGATTTTAGTATGTCACAACAATTCCAAGGTACTGGTGATCATGTAGAATTTTCCTGTCATGCAGGAAAATTGCCTCTTCCTTCTCCAGTTTTGTCACTGTGAATCCAGGCATGAAAATACGATTTTTTTTTATATTTACATTCTATTCTGTGCTTTTCCTGTTTCTATTTCCACCTTGACTTAGAAAGCATTCAATTCCTGCATTCTGATTCCTGAGGCGTACAAGGACTCACTCAGTGGTTCAAACAGCCCTCAACCCTCTCACCTTCCACTGCTGCCCCCTCCACCACCAAATCTGGAAGGGTACTGGCACTCATTCTCATTCTCATAGTTCTCAATACCCGGGAGGGTCTCACTCGCCTCTCCTCTCTTCAGTGCAACCGCTCCGAAATCTTACCTTCTAGGGAGCCTCCCCTCAAACACTGCCTCTTCTGAGAACCCTGGGCTTCCCGTGGGCCCAATGACACACTCCTCCCTGATTCTCAGGACCCTTGGGCACCGGAGTTGATAAGATGGGATCCTGAAGACATAAGGTTAAAGGTTTAAGCCCACACTAAAATGATCCTCCTCTGAACAACCAGTGACTGAAATCCTAGGAGCACGGCTCTATTCCAACACACAGGAGTTACCGCACGTCAGAATCAACTCTGTGGCCACTTATTAGCTGGTCCTTTTGCATGGAATTGTACGTATGCGTCACGTATATATGCATCTTATTTCTTGTATGGATCATGATGACAAGGTCATCATGTTAGATCAGGTGGACCAGAGAAACAAGTTCATGGACACTTGTCTAGAAGAGGGTACCCCAAAAAAACTCAGAATGTTTTTTCAAAGCCATGAATTGACATTTTTTTTTCTATAAAACAACTTTATTATCTTCAAAGTACTTTCCATTATACTTAAGACATATGGCAAAGTGTATGTCTGTGATTCCATTCTTGGAAATATTTTTCAAACTCATCTATTCGGATGGCTGACAGCACCTTCCTTGCTTTTTGTCTGGTTTTTTTTTTCTTTGTACATTCTAAGTCATCAAATGGCTGTCCTTTCATGTCTCTCTTCATTTGTGGAAGCAAAAGGAAGTTACACTGAGAAAGGTCTGGTGAGTCAGGGTTGTGGGACTAAACATGCTGCTTTTTGCCCCAAACTGGTGTATTGAAATGGCTGTGAGAACAGTTGCATTGTCATGGTGACAAAATGAGTTCTCTGTTTGCTACCAATCAGAATGTTTTATGCCACATGCTGTTACGCAATCTTTTCAGAACCTCTAACTGGAAAGCTTGATTCACAGTCTAACCTAGTAAAATGAAGACCAAATGTACTAGGAGTCAACATTTTGGTCTGGGAAGCTGTCAGACATCTAGAATGAGGTTTGTCGGGACTGAGCCCTGGTGGTATAGTGGTAGAGTGCAGGACTGCGACCCACTGGCTTGGCAGTCAAATTCAACAGCAGCACTCCAGGAGCAAGGCTGAGCTTCCCACTCCCACCAGAGGGCAGAGATGCCAAAAAAAAAAAAAAAAAAGAATGAGGTTTGTCATCATTCAACATTTCACCTTTTCTGAAACAAGAACACCACTCCTACACTTGAGTCTTTTCCCATAGCACTGTCCGTAAAAGCTGTGTTCAACATCACAACAGTTTCTGTGGCATTTTTCCAAGCAGGAAACAAAATTTTACAGCTGCACACTATTCTCTTAAGTTGGCCATCACCAAAAAAAAAAAAAAAAAGGTTCAAGCGACACTGCTATTATGGGGGGGAAAAAATTCACAAGCAGAGAGAAATTTCTCAGGCAACAACACTGGCTGCACTAACTCAGTGCAAGTTGCTGGATGCTTGCACGAGGGACGTGAGGGGGATGGTGGTGCTGGAGTGCAGGAAGATGTGTACTATCACATTTTTTGTGGGTATCCGTTCATAAGTCTAAGAAAGACCTCCATATCCGGGAGTAATTGCCTATCAAGAAAGTGCCTCACCTTAGTCCAACTCAAGGCTCTAAGTCTACTATTAGTCCACAAGTGCCTCTTCAGACTCACAGTGCCACGTGCAATGATGCAGACTGCAGGAAGATCACAGGCCTGAGGGCGCAGAGACTTAAGAATCCAAAGTGGGTAGAAACTTGGCAGGGTTTGCCAGCTCTCAGGGTGGCCACCAGGGCCCCACCAAGCAGGAAGGTAGAGTGGGAGAGAAGAAAGGAGGTTCCCAGGGTCCTCCTTAAGGGAAGGCTACAACCTCGGGAAGTTCATCAGGCTGTGACCTGACAGACACCTTGGATTCCATACCTGCACTTTCCTGTATCTTCAAGCTCACATACAATCCTCGAACCACTACAGTCATCCTCCAACTTCTGTTTTATCTACATTCGATGCAGACACACACATAGTATTCCAGGTGATAGACTTACTAAATGATGTCAGTGAGATAAATAAAACAATGCTACTTTCCACCTTCATCTGAATCACAGTAAAGTGGGAGAACTAAAATAATAATAATAATAATAATAATAATAATAATAATCCAAGAATCTAAAGGTATTGAAAAGTCAGAGTGCTCTTGAATTTAAAAAAATAAAATAAAATCTCACGTATTTCCTCCTCTATCTGTTGGTTTGACATCTGCCATTCCTAGTCTTCCAGTACCTTTGCTCTGGGATAAATATGGTGCCACAGAAGAAGGGGACAGAAAGTGAGTCGGGACTTAACTCAAGGCGCTTGTGTTCATAAGCACACCATATTCTAAGTCAAAGCAAATCCCTCTCTGGCTTAAAGTCAAAGCAGATACTGGCTCCATGGGAAAGTCAACAGGAATGGAATGAACCGTTCTAGCCCCAGAGTCACCAAGTTTGGTCACTGCTGAGACCTCTGTCTTGAGGGCTGATATGGGCCGCACAGTGATGGAAGGAAAAAGGGAAAAAACTGGATCTTCACCAGGGATGCATGGTCGATCTCCACATAGTAAGCCAGGCCCCACCTCAGAAGCTGCCTCACAACCCCCACCAGATTGTTTTCAATGACAAGACATCACAGGCATTGAGATATATGGGCAGCTACTTATGGGCATCAACATTGAGACTTCTGGAGACTGGAAACATTTGAATTTTGCACCTTTGTAAGGCTCCCTCTTGGAATTCAACCTCCACCCCCCACCCCCACCATGCTGTTGCACACTCACTCCAGGAAGGGCCATCTGGAAGGGAAGTGAGGCCCTCAAATTGCGAGCTTAGCTGACTTCCCATCCTGGAGCATCAGTTGTCTACCATGTGAGTGAGTCTTTTCGTGCATTCCAGTTCATTTGAGCCCCCAGAGACCTACAACCCCAGCTAACACCATAGAGAGTAAAAGAATACTCCCATTGTACCCAGCCAATTAAAAGATTCCTGAAAGATGTGAAACATTTATTTAAAGACAATGAGTTTTTTTGGTGGCAAGACAGAAATACAGCCAGGCAACAAGTAACAGTCCAGAAAAGAAAAAGAGCAGATCTGCACATACCTACTCTCGTTTCAAGAGATCTCAGTCTTTGTCACTTTTCTTGAAGTTGATGAGACCATAGTTGCTTGAAAATAAACTACTCTTTAACATGAACAGTTTAAGCGGTCTCTATGATGATACCTTGTGCTGGCTTTGCTTGGTCAGGATTCTCTAGTTTAACAGTGAAGGCCCAGTAATCCCCACAATGTTATGTAGCATGATGTAATCAACATGGTGGTGATGGTGGTGGGGTATTCCTATTTTTCTAATTCCTATTTTACTCAGTCTGGATGTTGCATCTGGCTTGTCAGGTCTTTGGATTTGAACCTCCCCTATTGCCTGCCAATTCTGGGAGTCGTAAGCAGCCTGCCATCTGAACTGCTGATCTTGGATTCATTTGCCTCTCCCGTCCTAAGCCTGATCTCCTGGCCTTGAGTTCCTCCAACTCTGCAGCTTATAAGTTTCTATCAATCCTGGGCCCATTATCCCCTTAAGCCAACCACTCAGAAACCACCGGCTTAACATCTAACTAGAAATTAAACTGGACTTACTCACTTTTACATATGTGTAAGCCATTTTCTAATATAAGTACCTATATCTATACATCTCCTTGGTTTTGCTACTCAAGAGAATAGAGTTTAATACTCTGTTCTTATCAATCAATACCTAGGTATTACAGTCACCCACTTGCTTATCCCTCGCAGAGGAATTCATGCTTACCAATGTCTACTTCTGTAAAATTATAGTTTCCACAGGAGCAGTTCTACCTGGTCCTACAGGGACATTATGAATCAGAACTGTCTCAATGTAAGGGAATTTGAGTGCCTTAATTAGTGTCAGGCAGCCAGACATTCTCCATGCTCTACAATGACAGTATTGGCAGGATAGGCTTGACCAATTAGTAATTTAGGAACTACAGTGATTGGAAGCAAAAAAGTACATTGAACTATTATGGTAGGAGTCTCTGGTACCACAGATGACCAGTAAGTGTGGGTGTCAATATAACCCTTAGTAAATGGCAAAGCACTATACTCGTACTTCCAAACAATCTATCATGGTTATTTCTGTTTTGTACATGATTCAAGGCAGCTCTAAAGTAATGACTATGGCCTCTCTTCCCTGTTGGATTTGGACTCACCACAGCCCTACAGGACAGGGTGGAACTGTCCTAGTGCGTTTCTGAGACTGTAACTGTTTACAGTCACTGAAAGCCCCATCTTTCTCCATCGGAGCGGCTGGTGGTTTCAAAATTCGGACCTTGTGGATCGTAGCCAAGCTCCTAATCTCTATGCCACCAGGGCTCCTGAGTTTGGTACAGGTGCACACAAATCTGAGCAAATAGTATGTTCAGACAAATGTGACCACAATGGGCATAACTCCCTACTTGGCAATGCTCATGTTTCAAAAACTCAAAATGATCACTATTTAGAATATTCACTATGTGAGGTCTAGTAACAGTTCCTATTAAATGTCCCAAGAGTCTTAAACATGGTGTTTTTGTTTTATTTATAATCTTGGGTCTTTGGAGTATGTTCTCTCTTGTGTATGTTATAACAAGTAACCACCAGTCCTATCAATTACTTTAAAGATAAAACTCACTGTCATTGAGCCGATTCTGACTCATGGTTATCCTACAGGACAGGGCAGAACTGGCCGGGTGGGTCTCTGAGAATATAACACTTGACAGAAGTAGAAAGCCTCCTCTTTCTCCCTCACAGAGCAGCTGGTGGTTTTGAACCAATGACTCTGTGGTTTGAAGCCCAACTCATAATCATCCACTACTAGAAGTCCTTAGGTTACTAATATGTCCCTTGGTTTCAAATTCTGCAAAAGCCAGCAGCATTGTGACCAATCCCTGTGCTTCACTGATTATCAAACCCATCAGGAGATTATATACCTTCTTTAAGCCACTCTCCTTTTCCTCCTGATATGCTCACTATAGTCCTTCACGACTCAACTCAAAGCCCCTTGAGTTAAAGTCATGTCACTCACCAATCTCTCTGCCTGTCCTTGACCGACGAATACACCCGCATCTAGATGCACAGAACATATTCAGCATAGACCTATGGCACTTAAAATAGTATGATAATTGTTTGCTCATCTATTTCCCCAACTAAATTGTGATTTCCTTGAGAGCAGTGAACAAATAACTACTCTAGAATCTAAAGTGCTTAACAAAATATCTAGATCACAATGTGCTCTCTGTAAATGTGCTGAAGGCGTGCATTACATTGCTATATAGTGCCTTGTTTGAAGCAGCTTGAGATGCCTTTACTACTAGCTTTTTCCAGAGTAGGGGAAGGAGTGGCTGAAAGAATCGGTCATAACTCATTAGATAGATGAGAAATATAAAGATTTTTATATTTCTAAGATCCATGAGACCTATCTCTGAAAATCTGAGATGGATTTCATTTCCACACCCATTTCATTCTCCATCTTAGGATGTCAGCTACATTATAATTATGTAACTGCATGCAGTCATAATAAGGCAGAGTTCTCATTTCAATTCATTCACTGGCTCTTTAAACTAAGCTAGCCCCCCAAAATCTCACAAACAGATTGTCAATATGCATCCTATGGTACCACTTTAAAACTATCCTCTTGAAAAAGGATCCCTTCTTTATGAATATATCCTACATTGGTATCCATGGGCGAAAATGAAATGTGTGTTTCATTATCTTCTATATTCATAATATATCAGATTAATTTCATCCCATTCCTGTCTAAAGTGATGGTGTCTCAGTCAGGATCCCAGCAAGAAACAGCAACTAAGGGGTCATGTATTAAGGGGCTTTAATAAGAGATATGTGTTAAGATGTGGGTAGGGTTAAGAGATTTAAATCAGGGATAGTGAAGTGCCCTAGGTCTGATGGTGCAAGACAAGGCAACCAGAACCCAGATAGCTGTAGATAGAACCAGAATCCAACTCGCTATAGAAGCAGCATAAAGTCTCCTGAGAGATGCCATGACTTCCAGAACAGGCTAGAGACAACACAAGCATCAGGCTCCTCGGGATATTCCTGTCCTGTCCTCCCCCTCCAATCTCCCTCAAGAGTCTCTCATTGTCTGGACCCAATCAGAAGCTAGAAGTAAAATGGCCTAGGTTGGATGAAGTGAGGAGTGACGCTGTATGGGCAAACAGATTGAGCACGGTCACTACTTATTTCTCAGCCTCATCTTTCCCATCCTCAATTGCTAGATGTAGGTGGAAAGAATGAGAAAGAGCTAAGTTTTGTGAAGGTTAAACTGTTCTGTCCATAGCAGAATACAGTCATTTCTGCTTATTGCGAAGTGTATGCAAGTAATAGCTGCTGATAATTCAACTATATTCCCCTCCACACTTCCTGGACACTCAAGAACCCCAATTCACCCACAATGAACTTTTTAACTAACTGCAAGTACCTCAGAGTAAAGTCCCCCCAAGAGTCTCTAAACCATGACCCAGAGGTTGCTAAATGACCCAGCTCCTCATCCCTCTAGTAGGACATCTTTGAAATATGTTCTCCAGAACCTCCAAAGTGAGAGTCTCTGAGAAGTCATGCTGTGATTGTGCACAAACAATATCCACAGCTCTGAAAATAGTCTGTCTCATCATAAAGAATGGGAATGTGTATGTGTACCTGCATGTCTTTGTGTGAATATGTCAGAGAGTGAGAGAGAGAACCCTGCAACAGAGTGAAAATACACTGAACTAGAAATCAAAACGCTTGACTTCTTGTCCGTATTTTGACTTTCGATTAGTTCTGAGAAATCCAGCAAGTAACACTTTTCTCACCAAATGAACTTAGATAAGAGAACCTTTGCACAACCTTGAAGTTTGCGAAAAATTTATAGCATCAGTAAAAGTGACATAAATAATGCAACCTAGTGCTAGGATTGGTTCAAAACACCATTCTTTGGTGTGTTTTCTTAAAATCAGATAATTTTTAAAGCCCATAACATTTGTGTAGTGCGATAAGAAAAAATAAACATTTTTGATACTAAAAATTCAACCTATTAACAAAAATTCTATTTTTAAAAAGCATTATTAATTATTTGAAAATTCTTAAGTCTGGTATAAACAGCTATTATACCCTCTTAATCCAACACAGACTATACCTACCAAAAAAAAAAAAACAAAACCAGAGATCTTATATCCTTAAGAGATACAGAACTGCTTTATAGTGGAGCTTTGTGGGGGAGGGGGTTGGGGGGGTTGCCAAAACCCCATGTCTCTTGAGGCAAATCTTTCCCCCTACCCTCAGCCCCACATCATTAAGACAAGCAGAAATAGGGCACTCCATAAAGACTGTTCCACCACTGACTTAAAGAATCACCCTCAATCTAGGTTTTATTAAACAGAAAAAACAAGTGGAAAGGTTGAACTATCTATATCATCTTTACAATCTCTTCCAAATCTGTCATTCCCTGTTGAAATGAAACAATACAGTAATCTATTATACTATAGCTTTAACTGATTATATTCTTTTCTTGAAAACTATTGCTTTCTGCCTGGCATAGCTATTCTTATGTCAAGCTGTGCTTACACACTGAGCAGCAAAAGCCAGGGGGGCCTGATTTGGTATAAACTAATACATTAAAAAAGATTGGAGTGTTTGACATGCAGTGACCTACAATGAATGAGGTTCATCTCTTACATCCAAAATAACGGCAAAAATCATTTCAGTGACTAATTACGGGCAAGAACATTCTGCCGAGATTAAGACACTGTCTCAGGAATATTTGCAAATATCTCACAAGCATGCAAAAGTGTGGGGGGGGGGAGGGGAGTAGGGTAATGGGGAGCAAGAATGGAGGAGGGCACAAGAAAGGTGATCAGAAAGGATCCAAAGTTCTTTTTAATCTCTTTCTTAACTAGCATATTCATAACAAATGCCTCACCTGTTATGAAAGGAAAAAGTCTGAGGCTAACAATGAGGTTCTTAGAAGAATGACTTGGGACCATGAGGGCTCTTCCTACTTTTTATTTTAGTTACCAAAAAACCTCAGAATATAAAAGTGTTGGAAACGGGAGAAGATGGGAACCAGGAGGGAAGTTCTAATTTTGTGTCTTTATGGTTCACTATCTCATGATTGGTTTCCTTCCAACTTCCTCCAGCATGCAGAAGAGTCAGCTGCTCCTCTGTGATAGCTCAGCTAGGTTTCAGGGCCAGGAGAAAAGAAAGAAGGAAAAGTGAGGTGACAGAATGTCATTTATCAAAAGGCTTTATATTACCAAGTATTTTATTATGATCCATATCATTACAAATTTAAATAATGCCATTAAGTGCACATTCATTTAGATTCAAATTATGAAAAAGTGATATTAAACTAACAAGGAGGTATATGTTAAACTACTTTGAAACTATTAACAGAAATAATGATAATCAGCATTATTTGTCTCCATCAGCAGTTCTCAGAACTGGTTTCGCAAAGGAATCATCAAGGAAATTTGAAGATTCTGAAGCCCAGGATATATTTCTTAGCGCCTTCCAGCTTCTAGTATAGAACGAGATGTAACATAACCACATAATCTTCAGTGAAAAAGGCACTTCAGAGAACTGTGGTTCAGCAATCAATGTAACAGTCTACCACTTCTAATAAAGCAATTGATGAGTCCGTAGATGGCTATAAAGAGCAATCGCCAGAGCGAAATAAGCTCAGGTTACCTTTCCTCTCTCCTATCAGTTGTCTCTGTTACCAGTGGTCCTCCTGCTTTCTCTTCCCGGCAAACGTCTACCCATCCTGAAATACCTTCTTTCTTCCTTTAATTTCGCAAAGTAATTATGCTTTGCTGCTAGATTGTGAGCTTGGTCACGATAGGCATGGAAAGAGAAGGAACAGAAGAAGATTGGGTATCAACTGTCATCAGGCACAACCCAGACCAAACTCACGGCCAGCAAGCCAATTCTGAAGCACAGCGACCCTCCCCGTCTCTCTCGGGCAGAGAGCGGCTGGTGGTTTAGCACCGCTCAGTTTGTGGTGAGCAGCCAGGGAGCCACCATTGCACCACGGGCTCCTGTGCTCAGGCAAGATAGAACATATTATTAACAATGATGATGCTGTTGCTACTAAAGTAGGTATTTTGGACCATTTCAAAATCACCAGATACTAATATGCTCATCTATTGCCTTACTTACTGTTCTGAACAGTTCACTGAGTCAGGGACAACGATGATCCCCCAGCTTCAAAGCGAAGGAAACTGAGGCAGGGTGCAGTTAGAGAAGTTAGTCAGGATCACACAGACAAGCAGCAGCAGAGAGGGTCTTTACACGGAGGTCCTCGGCCCTGGAGCTTGTGCTGTGAACTGTCAACCACACTGGAAGGCGCTCATCTCCCTCCTCCCCTTCCAGAGCAGCAAGTTACAGGTCATTGCAGTTCGGAAGCACTGTGTCTGCAAGGACCTGTGGGAAGATTAGCATTCAGAGCGTGATGTCTAGGAGGCTACCTGAAATTCAGCTTTCCATTACATTTGCGTTTGGAAGGTAGAATAGAAAGGGAAAAGGGACGACTAGCTCATGATCGGTTCATAAAGGAATGGACTCAGAATGATTACTAGATAGAACTGATGGTGTTCGGGACAGAAAATATCTGGCCCACAGCAGGCAATTCATTAGTGCTCCTTGAACCATGAAAATAAATGTTAACACGAGACATGCAGTGAATACCACACCTGCATGTCCTCTAAATTTGGTTTCATTTCACAAGATGCTATTAGCCACCCAAATTGAAGGGAACACAGAGGGCTGGGGGAAGGGCAAGCTGGCTTTCCAGTCTAAATCACGCGCCTGTATTTGTTGGAGGTAATGAATGGGGCAGTATGAGTTAGAACTGAGACATAGTAACGATGTTTACTCTGCTTGGGCTTTATGTTACTGTCTCCCATAATGATCACAACTTCAGCTGATGCTACCTAGAATAAAGGAACTTCAATTTCCCAAATAGCAACCACTGTGCAACATGCACAAAGAGGATCTGTCACCTCCAACATAGGAAATCAGAGAAATTGGCGGCGAACCCGGAGAACTAAACCACCACGTGCTAACATCATTCTTGAGTATGATTGGAAAGCAATCCAAACACAGAGAAAATTAAAGAAAACATCTGCTGTGATGCTCTCTCAATGACTTCACGAGGGAAACACTTGTGTTGCCATTGCTATTTTCTGTAGCTAAAACAGCTTTCTACTTTGGAAGTTATTCATTTGCTAAAACTGGCTAGACGACACATCAATTAAAGTAATTTATGCTTTAAACCCCCAAAGGAGGAAGACGTAAGTCAACATTTCTAGTGTGCATATATCTCCTCCTTTAAAGACTTATTTTGGGCTCAGGGAGGATAGCAATCAGCTGCGGACTTAAGAAATATATTAGGCTTTCCCTTGGCAATCGGTGATGTCGGATCATGGCTGAGAGCAGAATACCAGAAAACTGCCTACCTGGGTTTTATTGACCATGTGAAGGCAACTGATTGTGTGTATCAAAATAAATTGTGGATGACATTGTGAAGAGTGGACATTCCAGAGCATGTAACTGTGCTCCTGTGGAATCTTTACAATCAAACAAGATAAGGGCATACTGCATGGCATGTGCGTCGGGATTCTGTTTGTTCACCACACTTACTCAATCTGTCACCCTGAGCAACTGATTCCAGAGTGGACAATCCCAAGATCCGAAGAAAACTCATGAATAACCTGTGCTGCACAGGGGACCCTGCCTTGCTTGCTGAAAGAGGGGATTGATTACACCTGGAGATAAAACAGAAAAAAACTTCTCACAACTGGACCATAAGTTACATCCCGTTAAACAGAGAGAAGACTGAGTCTGTCAGGGATGTCATGTACTTTGAACCGCAATCAACTTGCACTGTATTGCATCTGCTGCACAGGACCAGGCAATGAGTGAGGAAGAGCAAAAATTTTGATGCCTCTGCCTGACGATGTTGGTGAAGAATCTGGAATATAACATGGACTGTCAAAAGAACAAAGACACCTGTCTTGTCAGAAATACTATCAGGATGCTTCTCTGAATGAGGGTGGAGAGATTCCATCGCATGTACTTTGAACATGTTATCAGGAAGGGCCAGTTCCTGGAGAAGGACATCATACAAAAGAGAGACCCACAGCACGATGGACTGACCCACGGCTGCAAGCATGGACTCACTCATGTGTACGATGGCACAGGAGCAGGCTGTGTGTGTTCTGTTACACATGTGACTGCTATGAGTCAAAACTGACTTGCCAGCACCTAAAAACAGCAGCAATGGCAGCTCGTCTAGGACATAGTCTCTGCAGTTTTGCATGAGTTGCCCTATACAGTAGGGATGGTAAGTCAATACTATAAATACTATATTAGCGACTCTGAAAGATCAATGGAAGTTCACACCTCACTGGATGCCAGAGTTCCCCAAAGACAATGAAGCAGATTTGTAAGTGCATGACTGCATTTGCAGTCTGAGTAGCAAGTCTAGTTCAGGAAGTTTAATCTATGTCAAAGCTAGTTGCTAAATAGATAATTTTATGATACAATACATTACATAGAGATGTCAAAATGAGCCAAGAACTACAACCCAGATACAACCAAGATCTTCACAAGCATTTCCATACAGAAAATGACCATCTGAAGCCCCAGGAACCTAATTGTCGAGCTAATTTTCCTCTTTCCTCTCGATCAATCTAGCTCCCTGTACAGTAATTAAATCAAGAGAATGTGTCATTGAGAAAGGAAGGAGGCAAAGAAAGACAACTTGAAAATGTGTTTCATATTTAAAATGTTAAACAACAAAGTTTGAATGCTGGTACAAACAGGTTCTTCTTGAACATTTGGCTGGGTGGAATAGAAAGAATTATATGAATATATGAGAAAGGACTTCAAAACACAATGGTGAAAGGCAACAAAAAGACCACAGAATTTCTTCATGACAGTTTTAATCTCTCTTGTATATATTTTACTGATGCTCTGCAACAAGCAAACTATCTCTGTATAGAAATAAAAGCACACTGCATTCCTCAACTCTCTTCATGTGTGTGTTCCCTTGGGAAAATGCTGAATCAAGAACTGGAGAACAAGCTGTTTACTTGGGTCACAACTGATTAGTCAGTTTCTCATACCTTGGCCCTTGGAGTACTGTGTGATTCCCGTGGATGACCAGTGAGTGGCCTAAAGTAAACAGGTTTCAGGAATGCTTCCAGACGACGACAGGCTAGGAATAACGTTCTAGAATTAGTTGCCAATACAAGTTGCCAATACAATCTGATGGATTGTAGCATTGGATTAGAATACTGTCCATGTCATCAGGATGGTTCAATCGCTCCAGGAGAACTCCCTGTTTGGTTGAGGGTCAACGAGGGTGAGGAGATGCTCACTGAAACCGACTGGCACAGAAGTCTCGGTAATGGCCTCAAATATCTCAAAAACATAAGGTACGGGGAGTCAGGATGGTACAGGACCACACAACCTTTTTTTGGTTATACATGAGGTAGGTCTGAACCAACCTCAACCATCTATTGAGGTGTCTTGGGAGGTGATCTCAGGATCTATCAATAGTGAGAGCTAAAGGAAGATAGGCATGAGAAAATGGAAAAGCCCACTGCCCACCTAGACAATTCTCAATCACAGTGACCCTATGGGGCAGAGTAGGATTTTCAAGATGGCTGATCTTTGTGAGAGCAGCCAGACCCCCTTCTCCCAAGGGAAGAGAAAGGGGAGTGAGGAAATGATGTGCTATCAAGCAAGTTTCCACCTCGAGTGACTGGAGTATGATCTCAGTGGGGAATTCTGGAAGATGCTAGAGAACACACTTCTCCACAGAATCACTCTCAAGAAAGGCAAGGGAGCTGGGGTGGTTCTTTGTGGGAAACAGAACTGGGAAGGGAGTATTATAGGCACTCGCCAGTCATACATTCAGGAGTCTGGGAGGCCAGGCTCCTGTGGGAACCCTCACAGTCCTGGGTTGGAGATGCGCCTCACTCACATCCCCCTAAGTAAAAGTTATTCCCCAGGATGTGCCCCATATGATGCCAATCTAAAAGTACTACTTGCAAGCACATGGCTGCTACTATCTACCCTCTTGAAGGTCACCTGCTTGAAGGCTATCTACCTGAAGGTTGTCTGCCATTCAAGACAATCAGGCCCTGTTGTCTCTCCCTCCCTAAGTAGGGCCCATTCCCCTTTGATAAGGATCATAGATTGTTCCCCTGGAGACAGCTCAAAGACACCTAACGTCAAGCCACCTAAAGGACAACCAGAGTTAGGCCCCCACCTTGACTCTAGAGTCCTCTCATCTTGTTACCTATGTAACTTCTTGTCACATGTATGCCTTGTGCAACCCCTTCCTGTTACATGTGTGCAAACTATGGTTTGCTTGCCCAAGACGTAAGTCTGGGAGTCAATAGTCTGACCTCATTCTGGTTCTGGGCATCATGAAACAGGTGATCCTTTGCATGCTGTATCTTGTCTGATGTCTCTTTAACTTATGCCTGAATTACACAATCGCCCCTTGGACACATTTGTCTGTGGGGAGGCTGGCCCAAACAATTGTATATCAACATCCATGGCTCAGTGGGCTGAAAAGAGCACTATTTTTATAGTCCATACATGGGAGAAACAGGCAGCCAGAAAAAGCTCTTAGCGAGGACAAGAGAAGCAATGCAGATAGAAATTGGGCATGACGTCACTTGTGATGTGATAAAGGCAGGTTACGCAATAAAAATCCCAATAATAGCAAAGACTGGTCTCCCCGTCCCTTTTTTTTTTTAAAGGATGCAGTCTGGACATCCTTTTTTTGGTGGGGGAGGGGGGGCATCACTGCTCTCCAGTGGTGGGAGTAGGAGGCCCAGCCCCACTGCTGGAATTGAGCCTCCGTCCCAGTGGGCCGCAGTCCCGCGCACAACCACTACACCAACAGGGCTCAGCCCTCCCCTGTCCCTTAAAGCACACACATGATATTAACTTCAAAGAATTCAGGTGAGGTGAAAGAGGCTCAAGGAAATCCATCAATGAAGTTATAGAAGCAGTTATCTGTGGTTTTATTATTATTATTAAAGTTTTAAGACAGCATCTATTCATTTTTTTTTTAGGGTGGTTTTTTTTTTTTTTTTTTTGGCATCACTGCTCTCTGGTGGTGGGCGTAGGAGGCCCAGCCCCACTGCTGGAATTGAACCTCCATCCCAGTGGGCCGCAGTCCCGCGCACAACCACTAGGCCACCGGGGCTCAGCCCTATTCATTGTTTTTATTATGACAAAATAAACATATGGTCCCTGATCAAAATTTAGAAGATGTAAAAAATAAGTAACTTGCAAGCTCACTGCAGGGACAGGTACTCTGACAGGAGCTGCGAAGAGCCCAGAGCACGAAGGACTGCCTGGCAATCAGAGGACCTTCCAGTTGACCGAGTGGGCAGCCATGCTTCCAGCCCCTCTTACCCTCCCAGATGCACAGAGACTTGGTGCTGATGTTTCAAACACCCTGTCATTACAGTGGGGTCCCTAAACCAACAGCATCAGCACCCTCTGGGGCCATGTGAGAAACATCTAGTGTCAGGCCCTACCCCAGATCTACTAAGTCAATTTGTATTTTCACAGGTGTCCTGATTGATGCATGTGCATGTTACTGAAGGAGACAAGCTGATGTAGGGAAGCCCTTCTCCCACAGTCTCTGCTTCCTGGCTGTGAGCAATCCAAGAAGGGATTGCACTCTGTCTCCCTGAGAACCACCCCGTGTACCTTGAAAGACTGTACTAGAGATGCCAGATGGGCAGTCATGTGTACTCAGTATGACGTCTGAGTGAGGGGTGCTGTGTGAAAGCAAGTCTGTGGAAGGTGATCACAAATTAGGATATTTACAACTAAACTAATAACTTTATTTTGGCGTATGAAAAAGGGAAAATCAAAACAAAACCGTCCTGTATGAGAACAAATTATAAACAATAAAATTATTTACTGCAACGCTAAATGTTTTCTTTGTGATGCATTTCAATATTCTCAAGGCTTTTATCAGACCTCAAAAAAGAGAACATGACATGACATGTTGAAACTTGCACTGATCCCTAACATTTCCATGGCTGCTGGCTTGTTTCCATAAAGTCTTTCCCCCTCCCTCTCCCCCCTACCCCCACTCTTTCTCCTTCCCTCTCTGTTTCATGCCAACATTGTAGGCAACAAACAGGACTTTGTTAGCCTGTGCAGTGATGCACTTATAATAAGTGCATCAGCTCTCTCACCCATATTAAGGATCTGATTTCAGAAACAAAACAAAAATCTATAACTAATCTATTGCACCATTGCAGAGTTCTTAACTTTTCGAGATCGCTTGGACACCCTGCAAATACTGAGGGCAGGGGGAAGGGAATGGGAGAAGAAAAACACTGAGCTGGGAAGTAGCCATGTCCTCTGTCTAACGGTATCACCACAGACCCAAAAGCCATTTCATGTGATTGTTCTTTGATGCAACATTTCTGCCCCTAACATTTCACCCTAACACTGAAAAAGGCACCGCCATTGAATCAGTCCTGACTTCAAAGCATTCCTGAGACAGAATAGAACTGCCCCTCTGGGTTCCTGAGGCGGTGGGTCTTCTTCACAAGAGCACAGTCTCATTTTTCTGTCACAGTGCGACTGGGGAATTCAAACCGCTGCCCTGTGGTGCGTAGCCCAGTGCATAACTGACTCCAGCACCAGGGCTCGCTCCTTCGAATTTCATCCTAGGATGGGTAAAAAGGTTTGTCCTTGATGGATGATATTCCTTATAGCTTTGCTTACAACAGCAAGCTTTAAAAATGAAAACAATACATCGCGCCAGGAGAGAACTTGTGAAAGGAACGCTCCACATTCACATGGCATTAACACGGTTCTACTCTTACATAAGGCTTGTCTAATGCTATAGAAAAAAGCTCACATGATACTTGCATTTTCAAACTTTAAAAATACAGTTGACAAAAGAGTGTACTAATATAACTCCATTGTCATCTTTACTTTTACTTATAAGTGCTCATTATACATAAACATCATTTTTTCTGCCTAAAATCCTCTCCCCAGAGATGGCTGATGAGCTGTCCCCATCCTTATCATATCCTCATTCACGTGTCACAGACATAAACCCACAGAAACACTCACAGACACACACTGAGAACTGCCCCGCACAGACACACGTGTACATCAGATCTCCTTTAACTGATTTTCTGATCTCCACTGTCTTCACAGCACTCATCACACCAAACATAGTGACCTGTTGGTGAGAGCATGTCTCCCTGTTGAACAAACATGGGAACTGCAAACAGGAAAGGACCACTCGGTTCATCACTGTGTCCCCAATGGCCTGAACTGTTAGATAAGATGTAAGTCCTAGAATCTAAGTATATCTGCATGTGTGTACAGAGACAGACATAAGACACAGCAAAGTGCCCCCTGCAAACATTCACAGTGGTGGCGATTGGGTAGCAGGGGCCCTGATGATGGGGGGGAATACCCATTGTGCTTAGCCACAAGGTCCACAGTTAGAATGCACCAGCAACTCTTCAGGAGAAAGATGAGGCTTTCTGTGCCTACCAAGATTGACAGTCTTAAAAACGCAAAGGAGACAGTTCTACTCTGCACTATAGGGGGGCTGTGAGCCAGAATGGACTCCACGGTGGTTTGTCTTATATGACTCAGTGCTGAGAAAGGACACGTGGTTTTCATGTTCTTCTTTACAGCTTTTACAATATCGTGAACTCTGTAAAGAATAAATCACAGACCTCCTTTCCACATAGGAATGCGCACATCTGTGTGCATATCTATACTAAGCCTGCATTTGGTATCTAATAAGAGCACCCTCAGAGTGTGGAGTCATCTTGGGACACCCACCACAACCCGCGGTTTGGTGATGATGATATAACCAGCTCCATGATAAGATGTGCTGTGACCAATCAACCAATCAACTGGAAGGGGCTCTCCCCTGCTCTTTGAAGGCTGTGGGTCCCACGGCCCGCTTGTCATCCTCAGACGACTGGGTCTTTGGAGTTCAGCCAGGTGCTGTGGTTGTGGTTGTTGTTGGGTTTGGTTCCTGCACAAAAAAAAAAACATCCCGGTCCCGGACCAGCCTCACAACTGCTGTTTGTGTTTCGGCCAATTGCGGCACCCGCTGTGTCAATTCATCTTGTCCAGGGCCAGCCTCTTTCTCCTGCCCCTCCACTTTGCTGGCATAATGTCCTTCTCGGCGGACTGCAAACAGGTCCAACATACAGGAGATCAAATCTCAGGATCTTTGCAGCACTCGGGCTATACTTTTTCCAAGCTTTATTTGTCCATGCTTCTCTATACACCTGTTTATTCCCGGATTCCTCACCCCCACCATAATCCTTCCCTATTCCATGTCTAACTGCCCCAGGCATATGAGGCAAATGAAAATCCCATGGCTTGCAGCGACAGATGTACCTGAATCTTCAAAGTGTCATTCTTGCTTTTCCAAACTTTTTAAAAAGGTGTCATGCAGCAGATGTGCCCAATCAAACAGACTGTTTTACTTCTTGACAGCTGCTACCATGAACACTGATTGTGAATTCAAACAAAATGAAATCCCTCTTTTCAGTTTCTACTGATGTTACCTATTGGTGTCCTGTAGTGTGGATTCTGGTTTTCCTTATACTCTGCCTTCATATTTCTGCAGGTCACCTTTTAGCCATATAAGAAACTGGTTTATATAATAGCCAGTAGCTCTGTGACTAATGTGCTTCTGTGAACACCTCACTATATCAGGTCAAAGGCCAACAAAGAGAAATCAAAGAAGGCAGTGAGGGAAGGGGAAGCTAGATCCAGGGAAACAGAACAAACAGAAGGGAATCTATGAGAATGTCGACACGTTGTAAAACCATAACCAATAGCACAGAACAACTTGTTTAACAATTGCTAACCCCAAACCAAATCCACATAATTTGATCCACAGCAATCCTAGTTAGGGCTTCTGAGCCTGCAATTCACAATGTAAGCTTTCACCTACTACACAAGTATCATTTTAAAGATGCTCTAGCCATATAAGCATGCAACGCTTTCATCGATTCATATTCTAAATGAATACTGAGGTTTTTCAGAAACCGCACACTGTGTCCGGTCAGGGACATGATGCAGTAGATACTCATCAGCCCCTACATTTATAATTCAATTCCTTCGCATTTGTAAGTGCTGGCTTTTAGATTGCAAACCCAATGGTCCCTTTAACTACACTGAGATGCACAATAACTGACAGCTCATTGCTACAAGGGGTCTCAAGAGTGAAGTGTGAGAGCTAGTGGTCTGTAAATACTTCAGTCTCTCACTGCGGAACAACATAAGGTAAGCAAACTGGGTCTCTTCTTTACATGCGTCTACGTTTTCAATGTCTGTAGGACGTGGCATCCTTCAAACAAAGTCCTTTTCCCATTTCTGATGTCTGACACATTGCCTATAAATGTCAAGGGTGCACCTCTAATTAATCTAGGCTTTCTCAGGAAACAAATGATTCTGTGACAATTTCTAAGCATCCATATCTTAAAGCACAAACTATTTCAAATTGGGTGAAAGAAAAAAATAAAAGTCTTTTTAAACAGTAATAGGATGCTGCTAAAATTACAGCTTATTGCACTTTAGTTGCTATTTATGCCATAGTTTTAAAAAACTAAGTGGTTATCAAAATTCAATGTTAAAAATTCAAAAGTGGTATAAATTGTATGTCCATTATAATCCCATTTAAATAGCATAATTTACATGATATACAAGGTATATAACATTAAGTTACAGTGATTGTTTGTAGGTGACAAAACAAGTATTTTTCATTTCTATGTTTTCATGAGTTTTCAAAGTTATCTACAATAAACCACACTTTGACATGCTTAAAGATAATAATTTGTCTTTATGCCTTTTGGAATATAACAAAAATTACCACTAAATATTTAAGCTGCAATCTTCAAGGTCCGCAGTTCAAACCACCAGGTGTTCTCAGGGAGAAAGAGGGAGCTTTCCAGTCCAGTAAAGAGTCCGTCTGGGGAACTCAGGGGAGAAGTTGGCCCTGTCCTCCGGGGTTGCCTCCATGGGATGGCAGAGAGTTTGGCTTTGGGAAGTCTATCCCCACTGGAGGGAACCCAAGAACATAGTTCACCTCATCTTCAAGCGCAAAGGGTCTGTGCGCAAAAAAGTAACTGAAAGCTAATTAAAATGGGAAACTAGCATTTCATGAGTGCTATGCTTGAATGTTGGACTAAATAAACACAAGTCAGGGTCACCTGAGACCAAATGAACTTAATGGGAGTGGTTTGTATTTTTTCCCTTTTATTTCTTTAACTATGGGTGTAATCCTGTTTGGAAAGAGGACTTAAATGAATAAGGTCCTCCCAGTGCCAGAGTATCCTACATCTAATCACATCTCAGTAATATGGAGAGTTTAATACACACCAGGTAAGGAAGCAGAGGGGATAGAAGGGCCTGCTAACACCACCCACAAACAATGGAGGCAGAAGCACCTACAAGCCCAGGCATTCAAAGAATATTGAGCTACTGGAAACTAAAGTAAACCGTAAGGGATCTTGCTTGCAGCCAATGCCTTGAATTCCAGTTTCTAGCCTCCTGAATTGTTAGATCTGTGTTCTTTACAACCATTCATTTGTGGTCTTTCTCTTATAGTGGCACTAAGATAGTAAGACACCCCCTGACTGCTTTCACGATCTTCTACGGTCCTCCATAATCTATACCAAGGTCAAGCTCACTCCCCTATATTTTTGAAACACTGGTCTGTTCACCCTGAAGGGCCTGATGAACAGATTACAAAATTCCTGGGCTCTCATTCCAGTCGCTTCTATGACCCCCAGCTCCTTCCCAGTGTATCTTGCTATCCCGAGAAGCTGCTCAGCTTACAGCTCGTGCCCCTCTTTCTTGGTCCTTTTCCTGGCTCCTTTGCCTCGTGTGTGTGTGTGTGTGTGTGTGTGTGAGAGAGAGAGAGGGAGAGAGAGAAACCATCCCTACTCTCACAACTTAAGCACCATTTCCCCGCATCACACCTAGCTCTGTCCCTGGCCTGCAGCATCCTGCCTAGCTTGACACAATCCTGCACCTTTTTAAGAAAAAAAAAACCCATTTTATTCTTTTGAGTACTTTTAGATTTAAATTGAAAGTATGCAGAAAGCAGAGTTCCCATGTACACAAACCCATATTCATAGATAGAGGCCTGCCCAAAGGGCCCAACAGGCCCAAGGGACTGCAGAGTTGAGGGAAATGGGGAGGAGGACGCCTGCCTGTGGACAAGACTGAGAAGAGGTTGTTATGATGGAAGAACTGTATCCTCTGTCCCCTAATGCTGAATTGTAAACCTGAGATTTCCCTAATAACCCCAGGCTGCCAGTATGCTCTATGATTTCTGTGAAGTCATTGCAATGAATTACCAAACCGGGAGGAGAAGCAGGGTGCTGTTGGAGGGGTGACTGGTTCTAGGGCTGGTAGGAGTGGCAAGAGGAGATATTTCTGCTTTCTGCCTCATTGGAATCCATTTTCGGCTGATGCAAACAGCTGTCTGAGTCCCCAGTAAAATGATTTAAATAAATAAGTAAAATATTGAGCAAGACAGGCTGAGCCCTGGTGGTGTAGTGGTTGAGTGTGGGACTGCGGGCCACTGGCTTGGCAGTTCAAATCCAGCAGCAGCTCTCCAGGAGCAACATTGGGTCTCACACTCCCACCAGAGGGCAGCGATGTCCCCCCACCCCAAAAGTAAAAAATATTGAGCAGGAAAAAGAGATTATCAAATAAGCCACAAAACTGATTCTGTAAAAGCTATTAGCAATGAAATAAAGTCTGTCTTTAATTTAAAAAATAATAACCAATAACCATTCTCTCTCCTCTTCGTGAGGTCAGAGGAGGTCACATACCTCCAAGACATCATTTTCATACCACCTTAAATGTGTCTTATGCTACAACCATTTCTACCTGCTCCCCAACACATAGGAAAATCTTTGCAAGTTGTTTAGAATCCTTCAGGTGTCACTGGTGGCCCCTCCCCTGCGAGGACTTGGTATGCTCTCACCCAAGGGGCAAGATGCTTCTTCAACGTGAAGAGGCCCGGATCTGCTGTGCATTGTTCTCTTTACTACTTTCACCTCCTTGCAATTTTTAGGACTTTTGGCCCCCTTTTCTTCCCCACACTGTGAAATATATGTATGCGCCCGGGTAACAATTTGTTGACTTGTACAATGTGTTAACATTCCCTATGCTCATTCTGCTGTACAACGATCACCAGCATCCTTTTCCAAATGATTCCACTGTCATCAACAGAAGCTCAGGGCACCCTAAGAAATTACTTCCCCCTCCCTCCAACCTCTGGTGTTGTGCTCTGTGTGTTTACCTCTGCTAAGTGGTCCATCTGAGTGAGATCACACAACTCTGTCCTTTGGTCACTGAGTTCTTTCACTCAGAAAAACATTTTCCAGGTTCACCCGAGCTGCGTCTTGTACCAGGACTTCAGGGTAATTTCTCTGTCATATTTTTCTACCTGCCCTTTACTGTTTTTGGTTGTTGTTGTTGCTGTTGTTTTGAATTTCCGAATATTCTCTGCTCGTGTCAGCTTCTCCAGAGAGCTCTGGGATCCTGTCAAGTGCTGCTCCACCCGTCCCTTAGTTTTGTGCCCTTGTTTCTCATCATTTCCATTTCACTGTTCTGTTTTTCCAAGCCTTAAGTTCTCAAGAAAGCATGCTACAAAAGGATTCTGCATGGAGAGTTATTTTGTCTTCCTATGAAAGGCTAAGATGAGTCTTCAGTCAAAGGAGTGCTTTAATGGAGAACTTCGGATGAAATGTGTCCAACGTTGGTGACTCTCAGAGGCCATCAACTGTAGACTGATCATATAAATCCTTTTTCTAGTGAGTTATATGTAGGTGGCCATATTTAAGACTAATCCCTGACCTCTGATTTAAGATTTTTGTTCTAACATTCTAGAATAGCAGTTCGAAATTTTAGTTTCCCATTGTGATTATATTTCATTAAATTATTTTTTTCCCGCAGGACCTTGTATAGAAATATTTATTTAAGAACTTGTTGGGTTTGGATTAGCATTTATGTCTAAGGATGAAATTAAGTATATTCTTAGTTTCCCTTGACTAGATATAGATTATCTTGTGAGCCTGTCCATCTTTACTGAAGCAAATTGCCTCACCTCACTCTCAAGGAGCAGCTGGTATACTTGAACCACCAGTCTTGTGGTTTGCAATCCAACAGTTTATCTACTACGCCACAGGGCTCTTCTCCCCTCTTACCCAAACTTACTTCCATCAAGTTGACTCCAACGCACAGCAGTATGAGCCAGAGTTTTCGGAGACTCTAAATCTTCATGGGAGCTTTCAGCCTCGTCTTTCTCCTGAGGAGTGGATGGTGAGTTTGACCTGCTGAACTCACAGTAAGCAGCCCAACACCAGACCCACAGGCTTCCACAGGTGGAGGCAAAAGAGTCTCTAGCCATGCAATGGTGAAACACAATGGTGAAGCACTAGTCCGATAAGTAAAAGACAAAGACAGGCAGTTTGAAGTCACCCAATGGCTCCATAAAACAAAGACCTGGTCACCAGTTTCTGAGAAGATTCCAGCCTCTAAAACTCACCACATGGGGTTGCAGATCCGACTGGAAGACATATAAAAACAACAGAGCCCAGGACTCTCATACAGATGTTTGGGGGACACAATTCAATCCCGAGGAGAAGAAAAATGAAACCAAGTAGGTAAACAATCATACCGACTGTGAAAATGGAGCTGGGGACAGGGGTGAGAGATAAGTCGGCACTGGAACAAAGAAGAGCAAAGTGAAGACAAGGGGAGGTGATGAGCAATTGCTGAGCTCAAGAGAAAGCCAGAAAAGGAATGTGTGGAAGGGACAAGTAAGATGTGAGGAAGATCTTCCCACCAAGCCTGGAATTCCCAATTCTGCACAGCATGGACCGTGGAGGCTGAACACAGTAGGCAGGCAGGCACACACTGCACTCACTCAACTGGTTGGCTTCCATCGACTCAGGAAAGCAGGAAGGACACCCAAGGAATGCATGGCAGAACCCACAGCACGCTGTCAGGCGATAGAACCAGCACCGATAACAGCAGCAAACTCCTGGAAAGCAGACTGCTGAAACGGAACACCACCTCATGGGCCGGGGCTGCTGGCTTCAGCCCTGGCTCAAAGTGTCTGCAAGCACACCATGGGCTTCTCAGAGGTACCTCATCTCAGCACCCAATTAAAGCATCCTGTGTTGAATGATTAAGAAAGACAATTCTGGTGTGTAGAGAAGCACTCTTGTTTGCATTTGAAAAACTGGTTCAAAGGCAAAGAAATTTCCTTAGGACAACTTACAAGATGAAGAATAAAACTTACTATACTGAGTAAACACTAGCAGATGGATGCCCAGTCTCTAATTATCACGCACTCATTATGAAGACATTAACCTTGACAAGCTCATAAAAGTGAACTAATAAATTTATGGGATTATATAATAGTTCTATATCACAGAAGATAAATATAGATATCAATCGAAGCATTTAAGTTTCTTTTTATCCTTCTTAAAACTGTATTGTTAGACTGCTAGTGAGTGACTAGGTTAGTCTTTTTCAGCCCCTTTTTCCTGGCAGGAGACTAAGATGCATTCCAAGCTATTAAACCATTTTTGATACACAAGTCATCATCATAATTGGGGGCACACTTACTTTTGACCTCTACAAAACTTTCATTTCCCATAAGTGACAGATAAGAAGTGCTTTTACAGCACCAATAAGGATTTTTTCCTATGGGAACTTGCCAATTATAAGTTGAACACGAAAGAAAGACGATGTTGGATATCTAGAATCACAAGGCACCTTGAATGCGGCCAAAACATCTTGCTTGGGAGGGAGGGAGTTCAGGTGAGATTAAGATTCTAACTAGGTCTTTGGATCTGTTGATTACAGATTTTCCACCGACTTAACAAAAACCTTTAATAAGAATCTAGTCAACTTCAACTCACAGTCACCCTATAAGGACAATTAGAACTGCCCCAAAGGGTCTCTGAGCCCAGAAATCTTTTCCAAAACAATCTCTTCTTTCATTCAAGTAGCAGCTGGTCGGTTTGAGGCACCAACTTTGAACTTATCAGCTCAATACTTACCCCACTGTGCCACCAGGACCCGCACAACAAGATGCTGAGACAATTCTTATGCATACAGCATTCACTCTTCGTATTGCTGCACCACGACCAACATCTACAGATGCCTTCAAGCCCCTTCCGTGAAATACCTTGGTGGCTCTGTTTGGATTTCCACTTGCTCCTGGGAGAAAGAGGAGGCTATCTGTTCCCTGGTGGCGTAGATACTTGGGCTGCTAATGACAAGGTCAGCAGATGAAGTCCATTAGCTGCTCCCCCGGAAAAAGATGAGACTTTCTACTCCACGAACAATTTACAATCTCACAAACTCCTGGGGTGGCAGCTCTACCCTGGGCAAGATGGTTATGAAGGCTCATAGTCAACTCACTGGCAGCAAATATGTTTTGTTATCTGCTCTCATAAGGAGTCACAGTCTCAAAAACCTTATATAGGTAGATAGGAGTCAGCTTCAACTCCACGACACTGGGCTAGGACTTGGGGTTTGGGGTACACTGAATAGGGATTCACTTCTATTTCAAAGCAATCAGGGATGTATGGGATTCAGGCCTACTACAGACACTCTAAAAGGCTCTGGTGGTGTAATGGGTTAAGCATCGGGAAGCTAATGCATGGTCGCCAGTTCAAAGCCACCTACTACTCTTCACACTAAGACTACCTCCTCCTATAAACATTTCGCATCTCGGAAACCCTGTACAGGGCTTCCTATGCACTGGAATCAAGTCGATGGCCGTGTGCTTGCTTTTTGTTGTTTCATGTGAAATGGTATAGTATTTTCATACCATCTATGCACCCTGCACTTTAACTGAGCTCTAGATTACTTATAACACCTGCATAACTTAAAAAAAAAAACTTATTGTCATAGAGTTTAATCCAACTCGTAGTAACCCTGGAGCACTTTATATAACCTCTTACTCTTTGATAGGTTGTTTCAATAATTTAAATTCTCACCCACCATCAACATTTCTATCCACAGTTGGTTGACTCCATCGATTTAGAACTCATAGATACAGCCAACAGGGCACAAGGATCACAGAGGCATCTGGTTCAAATGTAGATTCAGGTTCAGTATATCCTGGATGAAAATGCAAACTCTCCGGCTAGCATCAAACCAGAATGAACCATTCTGAATCTCCCAAAGAAACAAATGTCAATTTGCGTGAGGGCCAATGTCTGCTCCCCTAAGTAGATGCTACCAATAAAGGAAATGTGCTCAGTTGACCAAAACCAGGAGTCTGATTCCTTCTGTTTTCAGATGCATATTTATTAAAGAAAAGATTCCTTAAGGTGAACCAGGGGAGGGAGACCTGGGACTCACCCAGCGCCTTCTCACAAAGTCTGCTCCCTCAAAGCCATATCCAGAGTGATTCCAAAGGTTCGACAGCACACTGGAGGAAATCAATTCACACTACATAAGGGGAGGCTTGAGAGTTTATGGGATAGGGGAGCAACAAGAGACCTAAAAATGACGGCAAGGAGGTCTGGTGGTGTTTAGTCAAGTGCAACATATCCAAGAGGAACTACTGAAAGCCAAGTAGAGGGTGAGTATGATAGTGGAAGATAGTGGAGGAAGGTGAAAGGGAATAGAGGAAAGAACTAGGAAGCAAAAGCTATTTATAGAGTTTTAGCTATAGGTATATATGTAAATATATTAATTTATGATGAAAGGGATTGATTTATAATGGAAGAATCTACTGTACATAAATTTATATGTTAAGTGGTAAGATAGTAGGCAGACTTTGGACCTCTACTCAAAGCGCCCTAAACACAAGAACACTTTGTTCTAATAATGTGGCATTCTTTGATACTTTCCCAATCACTGAAGACAAAATGGGTGCAAAAGCAGATGTGGTAAAGAGAGCAGATGGTGCTGAGCTTTCAAAAGACATAGTGTCTGAGTTTTAAAGGCTTGAAGTTAAAGGCACAGCCATCTAGCAGGGAAGCAAATAAGCCCACATGGAAAAAACACACCAGCCTGTATGATCATGAGATGTCAACAGGATCAAGTATCAGTTGTCAAAAGATCCAAACAAACAATCATCTCAATGTGAAAGAGGGGGATGGGAGTGGAGACTCAAAGCCCATCTGCGGACAATTGTACATCCTCTCACAGAAAGGTTACAAGGAAAGGAATATCCAACCAGGGTGCACTTCCTCCTCACCACTATCATGACCTAGTTCTACCTTACAAATCCGGCTAGATCAGAGTACACACATTGGTACAGGTAAGAGCACTCCACACATAGAATTCAGGACAGATAAAACTGTCAGGAATGGGGTGGAAGTGATGATATTATGAGGGTAGGGGGATGGTGGGAGTGGGGAGGGAGAGAAAGGAGGAACTCATCACAAATTTGAATATAGAAATGTGGGTGAAGGAAGACAATGGACAGGGTGAGACACAAAATAACAATAACATATTATTGATCAGAGATTGGCAAAGGTGGGAGAGTGGGAGGAGGGAAAAAAAATGAGGAACTGATACCAAGGGTTCAAGTAGGAAAATAAATGTCTGGGAAATGTGGATGCCAACATATGTATGTACAAGTATGCTTAATACAATTGAATGAAGGATTGTCATAAGATTTGTAAGAGTGCCCCAATAAAATGATTAATAAAAATTTTTCTAAAAATTCACAGGAAAGTTCCACTTTCTTTTAGTTCTATTTTACCTTGACCCTATGACTCACTCTCTCTGCCACTGTGTTAGTCCGGGGAGACTAGAGAAGCACATTCATAGACATGCATATGGATATAAAGGAAAGGTTTATATACAAGAGGAATGGAACATCGAGAAAGCATCCCAACCTAGTCCACTCCAAGATCTTAAGTCTGATATTAGCCCATATGTCTGGTGCCAGTCTATAAAGTTTCCTTCCAAATCACGAAACACGTGAAGTATCCCAGCACTGGCAGGGGTCTTCCCATGGTTCCTCATTTCCAGGGCTCAGGGTCCATCAGCAATATCCATTGGCAGTAGAGGCATCTCAGTGCTGACAGAGGTCTCTCTGTGGCTTCTCCAGCCCCAAAGGTCTGGTTCCATCAGAAAAAGCCCATGTTCCTTCTTCTGCAGCTCCTCCAAGTTCCAGGACTCATAATCAAACAGCATGGCACCATCTTGTCTTGTTGGTAGACCGACTCCAAGAGTGAGTCAAGTCTCTCTTCTCCAATTGGGAAATACTGCGAGACTTCCCAGAATTCTCAGAAGAAATCCATGCCCACACAGAGGCCTCACTGGCTATCTCCAGAGTGACAGGCTAGACTCCACTCCTTCACTCCCAATCATGAAATTGACATCAAGTACATGACCGCAACAGCCATTAAGTTGAAGCCAACTCCCAGTGACCTTACAGGACAGGGTAGAATTGCCCTTGACGTTTCCGAACCTGTAACTGTCTGCAGGAGAAGAAAGTCTTACCCTTCTCCCTTGGAGTGGCTGGTGTTCAAACTGATGAACCTTGAGGTTAGCAGCCCAACTAGGACACCACAACACCACCAGGGCTCTTTGACTATTTTGAAGCCCCTCATCTAGCTGTTTCTACAACAGATATTTTTTTCCCTTCCAATAGTATCCACATCCTATAGTGCAAAACAGTTTTCAACAATGGACCAGAATTCAAACATCATGAAGACCTGATTTTATGAAGGAATGTGAGGACCCAGTACTTTCTGAAAAGCAATATGGCACCATGCATAATGAGTAAAAAACAGGTTCGCATCCTTTGAGATAAATTTCAAAAACCATATAAATCATTTGGAAATATAGGGGAGAAACATTATGTACAACAATGTGAAGTATACTCGTGTTTATAATGAAAATGTCAAGAATTCCTTCATGGGTTCCACAACAAATTAGATGATGAATGAGATAGTAGATGGCCATTAAAAATAATAAATATAAAAACCAGGTAACCACCACCAACAATGTAATTACAAGGAGTGACCCAAAACAAACCAGAATTTTTTTGCAAAGCTATGTATTTTTTTTTTTTTTACAAAACAACCTTATCAAGTACTCTCCGCTACAGTGAGTACATTTGTCAAATATGTGTTTCCATTCTCAAAAACATTTTTCAAACTCATTGTTTTGGATGGCTGACAGACAACATCTCCCTTGTCTTATGTTGTCAAATTGCTGTCCCTTCACATTCCTCTTCATTCATGGAAACAAAAAGAAGTCACACTGAGCAAGGTCAAGTGAATCAGTTGTGGGACAAGAGAGGCATGCTGCTTTTTGTCCCAAAACCGCCACAACAAAAAGGCTGCATAAGCAGGTGTATTGTTGTGGTGGCAAAAGTACTCTCCTGTCTGCCACAAATCAGACCTTGTTGTTACATGATCTTTTCAGAAACTCTAAATAGAAAGCTTGATTTACAGTCTAACCTTGTGGAATGAACTCCAAATGTGTTATGAGTAGACATTTTCATCCATTGGGGAAGTTAATAGACATCCAGAATGAGGTTGATCATCAGTCAACATTTCATCTTTTCTGAAATAAGAAAACCACTCATAGATTTGAGTTTATCCCATAGCGCTGTCCTTAAGCTGTGTCCAAGAGCACAACAGTGTCTGCAGCATTTTTCTCAAGCAGGAAGTGTTAAATCAGCCATTACAAAAAAATGACATTCAAGCAAAACTGCTTAAAAAATGCAACATGACCAAAGAGAATCTTTCCAGGTGACACCACTGGGTGCATTATCTCAGAGCAAGATGTTCGATGCTTGGCTGGCAGGAAAAAATGTGTACTACAAAAGTTCCATCCAGAGGAGCTTTTTCCATTTTTTTGTTTTGTCTACACAGAACACTCAAAAGAACCTACAGCCAAACTACTAGAATTAATGGGAAATGTCCAGCAAGGTTACAAAGAAAACAGGCCACTGAAAAATCAGTACTCTCCCACACATTGCTGTTTGTTGTTGCTAAGCACCGTCGAGTTGGTTTTGATTCATAGGGAACCTAGACAGAAAAGAATTAAACGCTATTCGGTTCTGCACAATCCTCACAATTATTATGTTCGAGTCCACCAGGCCGCCACCTGACTCAATCCATCTTTTGAGGTCTTCCCCTTTTTTGCTGTCCTCTTCTTTACTAAGCATCATGTTCTGATAACATGTACAAAATGCATGAGAAAGTCTTGCCATCCTTGCTCATAATGAGTATTCTGCTTCTACTTCTTCAAAAACAAGATTTGCTTATTCTTGTGACAATCCAGGTTACTTTCAATACTCTTTGCCAGCAACATAATTCAAACGCATCAATTCTTCTTCGGCCTTCCTTATCCAATGTTCAATTTTCACATGGATATGCAATCGGAAATACCAGGGCTTTCAAATCCAGCAGCAGCTCTCCAGGAGCAAGGTTGGGCTTCTTACTCCCACCATAGGGCAGTGATGCCAAAAAAATACCATGGCTTAGTTTAATCCTCAATTAACAGCCTCGCTTTTTAATACTTCAAAGAGGTCCTGGGTAGAGATTTGCCCAATGCAATATATCATTTGCTCTTTAGAAAGCTACTCCCAAAGCTTGCTTGTAGATCTAAGCAAGAAGAAATCCTTGACAACATTAATTTTTTTCTCCATTTTTCATTTTCTCCAAATGTCCTACTGATCCAGTTGTGAGGATTTGGTTGTTCTTTACATTGAGTTGTAATTCATACTGAAGGCTGCAGCCCTTGGTCTTCATCAGCAAGTACTTAAAAGTCCTCATCACATGCATTATTTACAACCAATTCAAAAATCTCACATTCACAACAAAAACAACAAGGTTTATAGAAATAAGTTGAATGAAAGCTTTGCAAAATGTGACAGAAAAATAATCAGCTATCTTGGTGGACTTCAGTCAGGATCCAAATTAATGATCCAAGACAGATATTCACATATGGATAGTCTCAATATCATAATAATATATCCACATCCCCCTTTGATCTCACTCTCATGTAACCTACACAGTCTATGTAATTCAAGTTGGAACTTCTATGGATATTTTCATAGAACTTAACAAGCAGTTTTAGATTTTTATTATGAAGAATTATGGGATTGAACAGTGAGGATTGCAATGTACTGCAGAGAAAAAGATATAATAAAGTTGGTGAGGGCTGAGACCAGGGTGAAGTCAGTGAGGCTCCAGGGGCCTAAGACTAAATACCTCCATCAGTTCTGTGCCCAGCAGCCTCACCTGCTTCACCCTCTGCTGAGTCCTGTGGTATTTACATGAGCATCTATGAAACATACCTAAAGGAATAGAACCGAGTAGCCAAAAGAGTTCCAGGGAAGTCCATTTTTACAATACACAGCTGTATCATATGCATTTTATACACACCTTGTTAACAACACGGACACGCAGCAAATATGTATGATGGATATATACATGAGATGAGATTATAAAAAGGTGAAAAGACAAAACTGCACTCTGAAAAGAAGAGTTATTTCTGAGAAGTAAGAAAAGCAAAGTGTGGTGAGTTGAGTATTAATGTATGTGTGACATTGGATGCGCCTTCCTAAAGAATTTGGTGCTATATCTAAACTCACATATACACACTCGAGAACAATTTCTGAAATGCTAATTTTATAGCTGCATGTATCATACAGAAATGTAAATTTAATATAAATGTATATCATACCAAAATGAAGACTCCTATAGAAATGTACATTTCTTAACATTTTTAACTATAAATATGCAAGACTGGGAACACAAAAATGGTATTCATTATTATGCTAGATACTGAGACTATGAATGATTTTCTTCTATTTTTTTCAACTTCTGTTACATTACTTTAAAGGCAGTCATCAATATTTGGCAGAGAAAGCACATTTAAAGATTGAGTTTGAGTATAAACATATACCCCTAATAAATAACTTATTTATTAGGACAAATCTAATTGATATTAAATAACAATATGTTGTCTACAAATACTCACTTGGATTAAAAAGAATCTTGGATTCCACCCGAGAGAGTTGAACTGGATCAAAGTGCTTCTGGGGACCTGCAATTTCTGCCCATTCCTAGACTCAGTTCTTAGACCCAAGTTGCTGAGGTCACTGGCCACCATCGGACCTGCCCATCTTACATTCTGCAGCCTCTAGACCAATTTGAGTCAGGAGAAGGATCCAGTTTGGAATCTAATCCCAGAGAAACCCTGCGGGTCCCTACCAGTCTAAGATGATTGATGTTCTGTGGAAACCGAGTGTCCATGGCTGTGTACAGAACCTGCTGGCTCACACTTTCCCAAGGTGCAGTTTTACCTTTTTACAGCGCCCATTCCTCTACATTGTGGGTTCCCATTCAACTCTGAACTGGGGTGTCCTTGTGGAGGCCATTGGGGAGCAGACTCTGCAACCCAACAGGCCCCAAAGAATTCACTATATAGTACTTTTTTTTACACATTCTTATGCAATCTGCATCCATGTGGACAACTAATAGCATGACCCTCTTCTTTGCCATCTGTTCTCGATCCTAAAATCAACTTCAGGAGAGTGAGATCATGTTTTCTGTTTAAGAAGGAGATTGACTCAAGTACTTCCTCAATGCAAGAATTCTTTGTTCTATTAAATTGGCATTCCATGATGCACATCTTCCTGACAGGATCAGTGAAGACAAATGTGTGCATAAGCAAAAGTGGTGAAGAAAGCTGATGGTGTCCAGCTATCAAAAGATAGAGTATCTGAGATCTTAAAGACTTGAAAGTAAACCAGTGGTCATGTAGCTCAGAAGCAACAAAGCCCACATTGAAAAAGCACACCAGCTTGTATGGCTATGTTGTGTTCAAAGGATCAGTTATCAGGCATCAAAGAACTAAAAATCATAGCATTGCTTGCCCACCTGACTGAAGACAAATGTACGCATAAGCAAATGTGCTGAAAAAAGCTAATGGTGCCCGACTATCAAAAGATATAGCATACGGGGTTTTAAAAGCTTGAAAGTAAACAAGGAGCCATCTAACTCAGGAGTAAAAAAGCCCACATGGAAGAAACACACCAACCTGTGGGGCCACAAGATGTGGAAGGGATCATGTATCAGGCATCAAAGAACTAAAAGTTATATCATTATAAATGAGGGGGAGTACAGATTGGGGACCCAAAGCCCATTGGTAGATGAAGCCACATCCCCTTTCAGAAGAGTCTCAGGAAAGAGATGAGCCAGTCAAGGTATAGTGTAGCAACAATGAAATATGCAACTTTCTTCGAGCTCTTAAATGCTTCCTCCCACCCACTATCATGATCCAAATTCTACCTTACAAATCCAGCTAGACCAGAGGATGTACACTGGAGCCAGAAACATGGGGAATTAAGGATAGATGACCCCTTCAGGACCAGTGGTGAGAGTGGTGATACCAGGAGGACGGAGGGAAGATGGAGTAGAAAAGGCGAACCAATTGCAGGGATCTACATAAAACTTCCTCCCTTGAGTACGGACAACTGGGAAGTGGGTGAAGGGACATAGTTGACAGTTTACGATATGAAAAAATAATGACAATTTGTAAATTATTAAGGGTTCATGGGGGAAGGAGAGTAGGGAGGAAGAGGAAATACGAGGCGATGATACCAAGGGCCTAAGTAGAAGGAGGATGTTTTGAGAATGATGATGGCAACAAATGTGGTCTGCATACAATGGATGGATGTATTGATTGTGCTAAGAGTTGTATGAGCCCCCAATAAAATGAGTTTTTTTAAAAAAGGACAAGGCTGGAAATATTGGTCTGAGGACAAAACTAATCTGAACAGCCTAGCTGAAGTCATCAACCCTTAATTGCTTCACGTCCATCTTTTGCAAGGGATGGAAAGGCAGACAAACCAGCAGGCAGTGGCCATGCTAACCACCATCAAGAAACAACAGCCAGAAACAAAGTATATCCCTGCAAACCAAGATCCCTGCCCTGAGCACGTGCAGGAATTAGGCCACATGGATGCCAAGATTCATGGATCTGCTAGGACTGCAGGCATCCCCAGTGCTACAAAGTGATAAGGATCTTCTCCCAACTCCTTCTGAGAGAAGTCCACTGCCTACAACCCTGCCCAAATTTCTGTACCTAACACTTGCATTGTGAGACAATAAATATCAGGTTTTTTGCTTTTGTTTTGCTTTATTAATCATTTTATTGGGGGCTCATACATCACTTATCACAATACATATATACGTATACTCTGCCAAGTCCCTTCGCCTGCCTGCTATTGTCCTAATTCTCCAAATGTCTGCTTTTCCACTTGAGCCCTTTATTTCAGCTTCTCATCCTTTCCCCTCCCCACTCACCCCTGCCCTACCACCCCTCATTACTTTATAAATTATTATTTTGTCATATCTGACATCTCCCCTTGCCCATTCCTCTGATGACTGTCCTCTAGATAGGAGGTTATGTCTAGGTCTTTGCGATTGGTTCCCCCTCTCTATCCCACCTTCCCTCCACCCATCTAGTAACTCCACTCTCACTACTAGTCCTGAGGGGTTCATCTGCCATGGGCTCCCCATATTTCCAGTTCCCATCTGTACAGTGTACCTCTTCCTGTCTAGTTGGATTTGTTGAAATAATCAGGTATCAGACATCAAAGAACAAAAATCATATCAATATGTGCCCACCCTTCCGATAGGAGTGCTGAAGACAAATGGATACAGAGGCAAACAGAGTACAGGAAGCTGGTGGTGCCCAGCTATCAAATGATAAAACGCCTGGGTCTTAAAGGCATGAAGATAAACGAGTGGCCGTTTAGTGCAGAAGAAGCAAAGTCCACATGGAAGAAGCACACCAGCCTGGGTGATCAAGAGGGGTCGAAGAGAGCAGGTATCAAGCATCAAAGAACATGAAGCACATCTTTACGAATGAGGAGAAGAACAGAGTGGGGACGTAAGGCCCATTCGTGAGCAATTTACAGAGGAGTTGTGGGGAGGAGAAGGGCCAGTTGGGGTGCAGTAAAGTAGTGATGAAACAAACAACTTTCCTCAAGTTCTTGAAGACCTCCTCCCCGCAACCATCATGACCCCAATTCTATCGTAAGCATCAGTTTTCAACACACACACACACACACACACACACACACACACACACAAATCAAACACCTCAATAACTTAAGTTAACTTAATATGTCCACATTCATTGCACTAAATATATTTTCATTTTACTGTAGACCTTTTAAGAAATCTGTTAATTCAAAGAGCACTGTAAGATGGGAAATTTTCATTATTAAATAAAATTTAATTTGGAGAGAGTTGTGTATGTATCAAACCTAGAAATACTTTACTTAACTAAATTTTAAACTTTCCAGAAAACTTGCTTATTCCTTTTTCAATTTCTTTTAGATACCCAGTGCTGTTCTGATCTCAATTAATTTATTTTTCAAGGGTATGTATGTAAAATAGATAAAGTAAAACTTACAAAAAATGTTTAGATTACATACAGACTCACTGTTCTCCTTAGAATAAAGTAATCTTCTTAGAATAAGTGTGTCATGAGATGGAGAAAAAAAAAGATTTGGAAGTCCTTAATTATTGTTTGCCTTAAATAAGATCCACAAAGGATTTCTAGAATTAATACCTCGGTCAATGTGACAGGAAGGGAGGGTACCTAGTGACAAGCTATTCTGTGACTTTCACCGTCACCCCAGTGACTTTGTGGCACAACACCAGTAACCAGAGGCAGGTGGCCCAGTTCACTTTGTCCAGGCAACAGAACTGTGCCCAAACATTCAAACGGAGGCAGGTCAGCACTGTCCAAAGCGAGCATGTTCTTTTACAACAGTGAGACTGGTCGGGAAGAATATCATTACTCAGGCATCTTAGGAAGTTATGTTGATTCTGCTGGGTGCTCCGAGATGGGTCCAGAGAGCTGCCCTTAATGGGGTAAGGGGTGTCCACAGCAGTTAAAACAAGCCTGGGGACTGAGCCCCAGTGGTGTAGTGGTTGTAAGCGGGACTGCGGCCCACTGGGATGGAGGTTCAATTCCAGCAGGGGCTCCACAGGAGCAAAGGCTGGGCCTCCTATTCCCACCACCAGAGGGCAGTGATGCCCCCCCAAAACAAAACAAAACAAACAAACAAAGGAAAAAACAAGCCTGGGTGGATTCCGACTCTCGGGGAACACACAGGTCTTGCGCAACCACGGGGCTTCACCATCCATGATGCATGTCCTTGCTTCAGAATTGTAGAAGTCAAAGGAAAGCTGGGAGTTTGGGCCATGCTTCCACTTTGGTATCTAACACTTACTCTTCTTATGCAGCGAGGCTTTGTCTCACATACACTGGACATGTAATAAGGAGAGAAAACCCCGTGAATAAGGACATCATGCTTAGTGAATTGGAGGGTATATCAGTCTGAGTAGACTAGAGAAACAAATTCATTAATACATGTATGTATATAAGAGAGGGTTTTATATAAAGGGTAATTATCCATTAAGAAAATATCCCGAGCTGAGCCCCGGTGGCTTAAGTAGTTGAGTGCAGGACTGCGGTCCACGGGCTTGCTGGTTCAAATCCAGCAGCGGCTCTCAGGAGCAGAACTGGGTGGCGCCCACCACCACCAGAGGCAGTGATGACCACAAAAACAAAAGAAAACAAAAAAAAAAAAAATCCCAACCCCATTCAGATGAAGTCCGTAAAGTCCAATATTGGCCCACATGTCTGACAGCAATCTATAAAATCCTCTTCAGACTCATGAAACTCAGGCAATGATGTCCAATGCAGGACAAGCACAGGCCAGTGGGTAGAAAGCCTTTGGATCCAGTGGTGGTGTAAGCATCTCAGCGCTGGCAGGAGTCTCCACATGGCTTCTCTAGGTCCAGGTTTCTTGCTGCATCAGGGTACGTCTAAGTGGCTTCTCCTCAGGGATGTCTCACAGGGAACCAACCTTTGTCCGATGAGTCTCTCAGGCAAGAAGCACTGTCAGTAGAACGTCTCCAAGGAAGTGAACCGAAGAGAAACAGTGCCTCTGCCTC
>PVJH01019194.1:0-43509 GCA_004026705.1 Nesogale talazaci | reverse complement strand
GGCAAGTGAGCTTCTTTTATGATGAGCTTTCTTGCTCCTGAGCTAGGTGGCTGCTTGTTTATGCTCAATCCTTTAAGACCCCAGACACTGTATATTTTGATAGCTGGGCACCATCAGCTTTCTTTACCACTCTTGCTCATGATCAAACATGTCCTCCTTGGGCGCCTTTTGGAGGTGCGCACACAGTGATATGTTTTTTTCTCCCCTGTTTGATGTCTCTTATCTAGTCCTTTCAATATCTTGTGGTCACACTGGCTGTGTGCTTCTTCTGTGTGGGTGTGGCCACTTCTCAGGTAAATGGTGTTTTGTTTATCCATCCCTTTTAATTTTCTCCATGTGCTCTAATCCAAGAGTTCTCCCAGTCACTTCTCAGGCCCTGGGTTGTGGACGGGAATTCCCCAGCTATTTGAAAGATAAATTCCCCCAGTCACTTGCGGTATGGTGTAGGGTAAGCATGATTTCCCAGGTGCATGTAGAACCAACAAGTGTGGGGGCTGTCCCCCAAGTGGGCCATTGTAGTTTTTCTGCACAGAGAGCACTGGCATGGAGGCCAGTAGTAGCTTGTGAAAGGAAAAAGAGTGAGATGAGAATAAAGAGAAAGGAGGAAACAAAGACAAGAGCAAAAATGAAAGCCCAATCAACATGCAGACGCATGTAAAATGCAGACAAAACAAAAATAAAAGTAAAATGTCAAAAAAGACCCACAAAACCCTAAAATGGCAAAACTTCATCTGCAGATACAGTGTTTGGAAGGAGAGAAGAGATAGAAGAGGAAGAAGAAAGAAGAAAAAGTGAAAGAAGAAAAGAATGTAAAATAATAAGAAAAACATAGAAAAAGAAATAGTTGAGCCCCATGGTGTGCCTTGTGTAGCCCAGCCTCTTGCTGTCTGCAGCACTGCTGGGTGGATACAGTTGCTGTAGGCAGAGGGTAGGGGGCTGGAAGCCAGCATTGGCATGTAGAAGCAAAGAGAAGAAGTGGAGAGAAACATAAAATAAGGAAGAAACAAGAGAAAAGAAAAAGGAGAGAGAAGAAACACCAAAAAAAAAAAGAAGCAGAAAGAAAAGGGAGAAAACAAAACTGTGCACACTAAGATTGACTGTGGTGGGAAATAGAGAAGAGAGAGAGGAGAAGAAGAAACAAAGAGCAGATCTAGTTAAACCCTGATCTTCTGAACATCGAACCAGAGGGGTTTAGATCCCTGCCTGAAGGTGGAAGGTTGGGGTGACCTCTTAGAGCAGAGTTCCACCAGTGTTAGGTGGAATTACCCTACTCTGTAAGATCACTATAGAGACCAGACTGAGGTTTCCTCAGCAGTGTAGAGGGCTGTCAGAGTTGCACTTCAGAGGACAGAACTGAGGAGAGGGATGCATTGGATTACAGCACAAGGGAGAAATGAAAAGGGATGGAGAAGGAGGAGAGGACATCCTGGCCCACCAAGCCGTGGGGATGAAATTTCTGCTCAGACCAGAGTTGGCCCCACCATAAGACATGGCGTCCATCACTAAACCATAGTGCTGTGGGAAACAACATCGGAGACACAGTGTGGGAACAGTGCAATATCTAATTGCATCATGCTGGGGAAAACAGTAAGGGGTGTAACAGAGCAGCAATGAGAGCAAAGTGATGAAATCCCTGGGAAACACCAAAAATAGACTCTGGAGACAGTGTGCGGCATCCCATCAGACTCAAAGGGAAAACACTCATGAAGGTCAACAAGCAGATCTTTAAATATTTATGAGTCTTTCCATCTTGTCAATGTCTTCTTTGTTGTTAATGTTATTTTGTTTTGTTGTTTTGTTGATTTACTTCATTTGTTGTTTTATTCAGCTTTGCCTAGTTTTTGCACGATTAATGTATCTGCTTGTCTAGCTAGTTAAGACAGGCAGTATAAATAAGTTGTAGATGAAAAGAACGGGGTAAACGGTTCCAGGGAACACAGGAGAAGGTAAAGCTGGAGAAAGGAAGATGGTGAAAGTAACCCAAGCACAAGGGAACAATAAGTTAATTAAAATCAATGGAAAGAATGGTATAGGTTGCTTAGTGGGGCTTAATCAAGGGCAATATAGTAGTGAAGAATTACTAAACCAGAATCAAAGCTGAACATTAATGTGAAATAAGAGGAAAGTAAAAGGAAATAGATGAAAGAACCAGGAAATTTATAGGGATATAAATATAAGAATGCACATATGCATTATAAATATTTATATATATGCATATATATATATTGAGAGGGGGATCAAATTATGTACTTATATCTATATGCTATGAATTAATGTTCCACATGGATATTGGGCCTTGGCTCATGTGTTAGTCTGGGTAGACTAGAGATACAAATTCATAGACATGCATACGGATAGAAAGGCAAGGTTTATGTACAAGAGGAATGGAACATTGAGAAAGCATTCCAATCTAGTCCCGTTCAAAGTCATAAGTCTGATATTAGCCCATATGCCTGATGCCAGTCTATAAATCTCCTTTTAAATCAAGAAGTCACAGGCCAGTGGGTACAGGGTCCTGGTTCTGGCAGGGGTCCCCTCATGGCTCCTCGTTTCCAGGGCTCAGGGTCCATCAGCAGTATCCATTGGTGATAGAAACATCTCAGCACTGGCAAGGGTCTCTATGTAGCTTTTCCAGCTTTAGAGGTCTGGTTCTATCAGGGTAAGGCCGTAGGGCTTCTTCTCCAGTTCTTTTGATTCCTCAGATCCTGCCATCTTGTCTTGTAAGTGGAGCTACTCCCAGAAACTGGGGAGATGGTCTCTCACCTCCATGAGGAAAATACCATGAGACTTCTCAAAATTCTCAAGAGAAAGTCATGCCCACACAGAGGCTTCATTGGCTACTCATTGACTATCTTCAGATTGACAGGCTAGACTCCACCCCTATATCCCAATCATGAAATTGGCATCAACTACATGACTGCCACAACTCAAGTACCTTATCAACCAGGAACACTTTGTTCTAACAATCCAACTTTCTGTGATGCTCACCTTTCCAACACAATTGTGGAAGACAAAATGGGTGCATAAACAAAGGTAAAGAAAGCTGATGTTGGTGGCTATGAAAAGAAATGCCATCTGAGGTCTTAAAGGCTTGAATATAACCAAGCAGCCATCTAGCTCAGAAGCAACAAAGTCCACATGGATAAGATACACCAGTCTGTGTGATCATGAGGTGTTGATGGGGACAGGTACCAGACATCTAAGACCCACAATAAAACCATGCCCAATAAGACCCCAATAAAACCATGAAGGGGGGAGGGACATGGAGTGAAGACCCAATGCCCATTTGTAGATAATTGGACATCCTCTCACAGAGGAGTCACAGGGAAGAGATGAGACAGATGAGTATAACACTGATCAAACACACAATTTTCCTCTAGTACTTTGGTGTGTCCTTCTCCACACTATCATGACCTCTATTCTACTTTATAAACCAGATTAGTACAGCATATTGCTACACATAAAAATATCCAGAAGGGATAAACCCCTCAGGGAAATCAAGGAGAGTAGAGATACCAGGAGGAATAGGGGTTGTTGGGGGGAGAAAGGAAGAATCAAGTAAAAGTATCGATTTATAACCCTCTGTCAGAGGACTGAATAATAGAAAAGTGGGTGAAGGCAAATGAGTGTGATGTAAATATGAAAATAATAGCATATGTGTCAGTAATGTGCTCATGTTAATTTCATGATTGAGATGTAGGGGTGGAGTCTAACCTGTTAATCTGAAGATAGCCATTGAGCAGCCAATGAGGCCTCTGTGTGAACAATGCTTTCTCCTGATACATCTGGGAAGTCTCATGATAGTTCCTTCGTGAAGATGAGAAGCTATCTCCCCAGTTGTTGGAAGTTAGTATGAGAGATGATGAATCACGGGCAAGACAAGATCTCAGCATCTGAAGAGCCAGAGAAGCCACACGGCTTTGCCCTGATGGAGTCAGACCTCTGAGACTGGAGAGGCCATGTGGAGACTCCTGACAGCAATGAGTTGCTTATGCCACCACTGGATGCTGTTGATGGACATTTGGAGACCCCTGCCAGCACCAGGATGCTTCACCCACTGACCTGTGACTTCATGAGTCGGAAGGAGCCTTTATAGACTGATATCAGGCATATGGGTTAAAATCAGACTTATGACTTTGTACTGGACTGGATTGGGATGCTTTCTTAATGTCCCATTTCTTTTATATATAAACCTTTTCCTTATATCCATATACATGTCTATGAAATTTGTTCCTCTTGTCTACCCAGACTAACACAGTCTATAACTTATTAAGGGTCGTGAGAGAGGATGGACTAAGGAGGGAGGGGAAGAAATAGGGAGCTAATTATCAGGGGTTCATGTAGGAAGAGAATGCTTTGAAAATGATGGTGACATATATGCTTGACACACTGGATGAATGTATGGATTGTGATAAGAGATTTAAGAGCCCCCAATAATTGTAAGAAATATAGATATGCACATATACACACATTTCATTCTTCAATGTAAGCTTTGAATCATAGTCAATCCAATTTTCTAAGCATTGTTGTAAGTCACTTAGGCTATCCTTACAAAACAGAAGTTTCTGAAAAATTATATCACTGTAACAATACAAAATATTACATTATCAATTAAAAAAAAATACTGTCCTTAAGATGAATGAAAATGAAATAGGAAGGACCCAAATCAGGACTATAAAGTGGATGCCTAATGGTTTCCCATTAAAACACGCAAAGCTGTTCTTTTGGGGGGAGAATGAAGAGGAATATTGCTATAGTGAAGAAGGGGAGTGTGGTGAAGTGTTCCCTGGTATTTGGCTAATTTACACAGTACCTCTTCTTAGTAAGTACTGTCATAGTGACTCTCCTTCTTTGGCCTTTCCTAAAAGCAACAAGCAAAATGCCTTGACCATTCCACCCAAACTGTTACCATAACACATGCCCTTGTCTGAACACTTTTGCTTTGACTAGACCACTTGCCCCTCTAATTGTAATTGCTTTGACTTTTCTTTCTTTTTAGGATCACACTGGTAATGTCAAGTTTTGTCCATTGCAATTCTTCAAAGAAACAGTTCAGTATTTGATACCATTAAAAAAGTTGAATGTGGGCTGAGCCCCGGTGGTGTAGTGGGTGAGTGCGGGACTGCGGCCCACAGGGTTGGCAGTTCAAATCCAGCAGCAGCTCTCCAGGAGCAAATCTGGGACTCCTACTCCCATCTGGGGGCAGTGATGCCCACAAAAACAGACAAACAAAATTGAATGATCTCATCTGTAGCAGATCAATGTCCCACAGTGTTAGTACCTCTTAAGAAGGGACTTTGCTCAACTTCTGAGTTACTAGGGTAAGTAACTCCTATCTTCTCTCCAAGCTTCTGGGGATCCTAAGTGTTCCATGGCTAGCAGATGTTTACTTGCCTCACTTTTATCTCCTTTTTTTTGTCCTTCCTGTTCTCTTTTATTGTTGTTTTTTTGGGGTTTTTTTTGTTTTTTGTTTTTGGGCATCACTGCCCTCTGGTGGTGGGAGTTGGAGGCCCAGCCTTGCTCCTGTGGAGCTGGAATTGAACTTCCATCCCAGTGGGCCGCAGACCCACACACAACCACTACACCACCGGGCCTCAGCCTCCTGTTTTCTTTTATAACAATACAATGCAAATTGGATCAGGACCACATACTCCAGTATGACTTCATATTAACTGATAGCATGTCCAAAGACCCTATTTCAAAGCAAATCCACACTATCAATTTGCAAAGTTCAGTACTGAAAAGGTGTTTTCTGGGCTCAAAATAGCTGGAACTACTATAAACAATAATAAAAAAGAACAGTTGAACAAATCTACAGCAGGCCTTTTTCGACAGAGCAGGCAGTATAGAAACACTGGGAATCTCATAAATAGTAATGAAACCGTTCCTGGGCCTTAATCCTTTGCATCCTTGTGAGCCTAGAGGAAGGAGATGTTTATGAGGCTGGCATTTCTCCTGCAATGAATGCCTTAAGGCAGTTAGTGTTAATGCTTTAAGTTATGAAGTTCATTACAGTACCACCAGGTCATGCTTTTTATCAATCTTATTTCCAATAATATTTGGATTACTAAGAAATGGAAATAACATGTACTAGCCCCTTTTAATCTCCTAGAAGTGACATTTTGTTGTAAATAAATGTTTTGGAGGCAAAAGAACAAGGCAAGTTTATTACTGTAGTCCTTTTTATCTAGTCCGGCATATGCTTATTGTGAGAAACATGAAGAAAGGGCAAATTATATTAATTTATCATTATAGTAAAAGTAAAGACTAAACTTAAGCTTGGGCAGTAGCATACTTGCTAGGAATGTTTTCTGTGTTATAACTATAAAATCTGGGAAATCAAAGATACTGAATACCAGTGGGTACCAGTATCAAAAGTGATTGTTAAAATGACCAGAATGGAAAATAGAACTAACCAAAAAGGGAACAAAAAACAAAAATGGTAATTTGACAGGAAAGGGAAAAAAGTGTAAAGAAGATACATTAGATATTTTCTAGTTAATAGTGATTTGATTTCATTAAATTTGACATTTTCAGGAAGTAATCTGCTTTTCTTTCAGAGGAATGAGGGTGCTATATCTGGAATCATTTCAATGAAATTAAAGTCAGTTTGTTTCAAATGAATTGGAAGTGTACAAATATTAATTTTAATTCCAATGTTTTAAATTCCTTGCTGAATATGAGGTGTCTAGAGTTGCTAATTTAATACTTCTCATTTACTTGCCAGCTAGCATAAATATATCTCTAAATAAAAATAGGCTGTACTTGCCTTGCAAGGTTCAAAGCAATTATTTAAATAGAAACTGAATTTTAAATTTATTGAAAATATATGTTATGCTTTTGCATTCTTCTAACTACAAATCTTTTAAATCTAAGCAAGATGAGACTTGGGTAGCATAAAATGCACATGCAGAAAGCGGTCTTGTCACCCTTGTGATAGATGTAAAGGTGCAGTGGGTAAGTGATTCTCTGCTAACTATCCCAGACTGGGGTTCAAACTCACTACCTACTCTGAAAGAGGAAGAAGCGACAATCTTCGTCGACAGCATTGAAAGTAGGCAGATTAGGCTGCTATGCTCTGCCACATGGGGCCTCCATAAGTCAAACTGTTTGTAGCGACCTAAGATTTTGGCCTTGGTTTTGAAAATACCTTCAAATACAAAAGATTAGATGAGTATGTTATTGAAAGTTTTATTTTATGAAGCCTTTTTTATGATGGCTTATAAAAACACTGAGGTCAGAATTTTTAAAAGTTTGATAATAATAGTTGGTTTTGAGGATCTGTCATAGAGATATCACATATATATAAATAAAATTGTGGGTAATGTAAAGAAGTCTCCAAATAATTTTGATAGCATAATTTGGCTATATCTTGTCACAGAAACCCATTTCTTTTTACATTTGCAATGGCTTTTAAGTGTTTACCATGCTTAGACATTGTCTGACGAATCACTAATATTTTACTGAATGAAAAGAGTGTACACTGAATGAAATTTGTGTTTTCATTAGAAGGTAATTTGAGTCACAGTAATATGCTTCTAACATGTACCAGAAACTAGAATTGTCCTAGATATAAAGAAACCCATGCAAGAAACCATTAACTAATGAGATAGTCACAAAGAAACCTCAAGGAAGCTATTAATACACTTATATATGTTTAGCAATGTAACCACATTCAAGTTCAATGAACATATTTCTATACATCAATGAGAACTTAAAAATTAAAAAAGAGATGTGATGACTCCCAATAGCATCTAAAAGGAGTAAGCAACCAGGGATGGTTTTATCTATAGAAGTGGAAGAGTTGAACATGAACATGTGAAAATCATTGCTGAAACAAATTAACAAACACCTACATACATGGAAGACCATGATATACTCATAGACTCATGTTATATTCATAGAAAAGGATAATATAGTTAAAATGACACAAAGCATATGTTCTTTTTTTTTTTTTTACAAATCATATGTTCAATGAAATCCTTATCAAAATTCTAACATTCTTTGCAAAAGTAGAAATGACAATTCTCAGATCTAGATAAAAATTACAAAAGGCCAAGTACAGCCAAGCTAAACTTGGAGTTAAAAAAAAGTAGGTTTTATATTTCCCAGTCTCACAATGCATGACAAATCCAGAATAATTAAAGCAATCTGCTATTAGAATAACAATAGACATGTATACCAATAGAGTATTTTTGATCAAGCAGAAAAAAAGGAATATATCTATTGCCAATTGATTTTAACAGGGGGCTAAGTTCATCCACTCTGAGACCTGATGGTGTAGCGGTACGTTTGGGACTGGGATCTGCACTGTCGACACTTTGAAACCACCAGCAGGTCCATAGGAGAAAACTGGGCTTTCTGCTCTTTGAAAGAGCTACAGGCTCAGACACCAACAGGTGGTTTTGGAGTCAGACTATACTCAATGGCAGTGACTTAGGTGGTTCATGCAGTTGAAGAAAATTGGTCTCCAAAAAATAATGTTGAAACAAATGCTGTTTCAAAATGCAAAAGAATGAACCTGGACCCATACTTTATCCTTTCAGACAAATTAACACAGAATGGGACAAAGATCAATATATATGCAATAAAACCATAATAATTTTAGAAGGAAAACAATCATGCTTTGGGAACTAAATTTTAGTCAATAGATTGTTTTAGATATTATGGTCAAAACACAATCACACAAAGACATCATAGGAAAAGGAGAATTTGTCTAAATTATCTTTTGTTCATTAAAGGACTTTATCAACAGAATAAAGAAACAGCCTATAACTAGAGAAAATATTTTAATAAACATCTATCTGATAAGGAGTTAGCATGATGAATGCATAAAGGATTCCTCTAGCTTAACAATGGGCACAGGCTGAGCCCCGATGACCTAAGTGGTTGAGTGCGGGACTGCGGCCCGCGGGCTTGACCGTTCAAATCCAGCGGCAACTCTCAGGCACAGCACTGAGTAGCTCCCATGACCACCAGAGGGCAGTGATGCCCCCTGTGACAGTCATGTGCTTATGTTAATTTTATAATTGAAATGTAGGGGTGGAGTCTGGCCTGTTAATCAGGAGAAAGCAATTGAGTAGCTGATGGGGCCTCTAAGTGGGCATGGCTTTCACCTGAGATTCCAGGGAAATTTCGCAATATTTCCCTCGTGAAGATGAGAAGTGATCTTCTCCAGTTGTTAGGAGTTAGTTTCAGAGATGCTTAATCACGGAAGAGACAAGATGCAGCCTCTGAGAAGTTGGAGGAGCCAGTGGAGAGACCACATGGCTTTGCCCTGATGAAGACAGACCTCTGAAGCTGGAGTGGCATGCTGTTGATGGACCTGAGCCCTGGAAGCGAGGAGCCATGGGGAGACCCCTACCAGCACCAGAATTCTGTACCCACTGACCTGTGACTTTCTGAGTCAGAAGCAGACTTTATAGACTGACTCCAGGCATATGGGTTAATAATGGACTTACGTCTTTGCACTGGACTGGATTGGGATGCCTTCTTAGTGTCACATTTCTTTTGAATATAAACCCTTTCTTTATACCTATATGTGTGTCTCTGAAATTTGTTCCTCTAGTCTACCCGGACTAACACATTATGGTATCTCAGGAGTGGGGTACTAGGGGAACAAATCATAAGATGGAAAGTAGAAGCTTGTTTGACTTGTGCCTCATGCTATTGTTACTTCTTTGGCTACACAGAAGTCAGATATGTCCTTTGAGTTTACCGCGTTATTTTCTGGAAGCAATATGGGATGTTAAAATTTTGATTATTTTGTTTGGATGCTGTCTTTGGTTATTTTCTATATAAAATGAATACTGTTAATATATACCTTGAGCTCAGGGGTGGGGGCCGCCATTTGAGTCTCTCAGAGCCGGTTCTGTTCAGGGACAATGGTTAAGAAGATCATAATGCTGGACCGAAAACGGATTTATTTGATCCCTTGGGAGACCTAATTCAATGTTTTTGTGTAAACAGCAGTTTAGATAAAAGGATATAGATAAGCTTAACAAGTATTGACCGTCTGTTTTAAGAATTAAGTATGATTTCTGATTATGCAGTTTATACTTTTTTTATTCCTGTTATTGTAAATTTAAGGATGCAAAGAAATGTTTATTGGAAAGTCTGGAAAGAGTTTGCAAATCCAGTTACCTCAAGCGAAGCATTGACCTTTAGAGGGTTTAGGACTTAGCGTCAAGGACATCTCTAAAGTAATTAACCCCACCTTGAGCTTAAATGGGGTTAGACCACACCTGGCAAAACTACTCTGAAGAAAGTAGCCCCACTCAGTCTTTCGGAGTAATCAGGATACCTATAGTCTGAGAGAAGGTCAGACTGACCAATAAAGAAGGATAGAGTCAATTTCCTTGGAAAATCCTGACTAGTGATTGTCTTCAAAAGCGAAGGAATCTGGAATCATGAAGATAATTCCTCTCTGGGTCTGAATGTTAAAGGAAACTTGTGGCAGGCTGAAATGCTTGTTAGGTGACCACCCAGATTTACTGCTTGTCGGTGAAAGCAGGAGAAATGCGGCAATAAAGAGCTGGGTTGACTTTGGCCACTGACACCCAGGGACTTGTTTCACTGGGAAAAAGAGGAGACGAGAGCGGGTTTACTGGTTTGAAGTTCACGACCTAGCATGGGAGAGCTAGGCATGTTGAGAATTTGTTCGGTCCTTGGTCTAAAGGAAGGCAACCAATGGCAACCATGGTGAGGCTAAGAGGAAAAGCCCACATTGAGTTGACCAGAACCCGACGAGAGGAAGAGAAGCGATTTAAGTCTGTGACCTGGTGCATATTGTTGCTGACTTTATGGATGGCCTGTCTTGATTTGACTTTGCTTATGGACGCACACCTCATAAGTTTCCAACTGGAATGAAGATTCTTCACGTTGAAAGATATGATTGTTTCCTTACAGCACTGGTTGGTGTGAGTGGACAATATAGAAATTAGATGCCCAAAATGGGGGAATGAAGGCATGAGGTTGTTTGGCTTGCAAACTCTTATAGGTGGTAGAATACACATTCATAGAATTATAGAATCAAGGTGTAGATATTTTATAACTACAATTGTAAGGCACAGGATATCTATTGTTTTGTTCACTTATAGAATGTTATTTTCAAACGATGGTGACACATGTTGACTTATATGTATTTTAGTTTTATCCTGCTTGATATAAAAATTATTTTATTGTTTATTTGAGGGTTACATATTGTTACAGAGTTATGTGAAAGTATAAAATTAACAAGGGGTGGTCTGTGGCAGTCATGTGCTTATGTTAATTTTATAATTGAAATGTAGGGGTGGAGTCTGGCCTGTTAATCAGGAGAAAGCCATTGAGTAGCCGATGAGGCCTCTATGTGGGCATGGCTTTCACCTGAGACTTCAGGGAAATCTCGCAATATTTCCCTCGTGAAGATGAGAAGCGATCTTCCCCAGTTGTTGGGAGTTAGTTTCAGAGACACTTAATCACGGAAGAGACAAGATGTAGCCTCGGAGAAGTTGGAGGAGCCAGCGGAGAGACCACATGGCTTTGCCCTGATGAAGACAGACCTCTGAAGCTGGAGTGGCATGCTGTTGATGGACCCTGAGCCCTGGAAGCGAGGAGCCATGGGGAGACCCCTACCAGTGCCAGAATTCTGCACCCACTGACCTGTGACTTCCTGAGTTGGAAGCAGACTTTATAGACTGATTTTGGGCATATGGGTTATTATTGGACTAAACTTATGACTTTGCACTGGACTGGATTGGGATGCCTTCTTAGTGTCACATTTCTTTTGTATATAAACCCTTTCCTTATACCTATATGCGTGTCTTTGAAGTTTGTTCCTCTTGTCTACCTAGACTATTACAATCAAGCTATAGTAAAAGACATGACTGAGGGTTATTATTGCTGATGTCAGATGATTTTGACTGAAAGCAGAAAATAGCATATACATGTTTACCTCTGTTTTGTTAACTGTATACATACATTCAACTTTTTAAAAGGTATTGTGGCTAATATTGCAAAAAAAATGGGAATCCTAAAACACAATCGTGATCATGTGGAAAATGTGAGTAGAACAAGAAGTAGTCATTCAACTAGAACAAGAAGAGTCAGAGGAATCCCTTCTTGCCTCTCATCTGGCCCAAGACTCTGATACAGTGAGACAGTGACACGTGGGTTTCTTGATCCACAGAGGCCTTGGCTGGGAGGCTTGGCTGCTGGCCAAAGTGAGATGTTGTTGTGAAACAGTCATTGCCCCTACTATTTACTGATGCTAATTCATAGTAACCTATTAACTCTCTTCATGCCTTGAATATTGTCTGTGAGGTCTGTCTTAAAGTCATTCAACATGGATGTTCTAACCATAAGTCATGATATGACATAGTATTATGCTGGACTTTATACTCCTGTGACTATGGTCTCATTTTTGAGTGTATTTGCCATTAACAAACAGAAATTGGATGGGATTAAAACCTGGCCTTAGTTGAAAGCAAGGATGGAACCCCTCAGTTTCCTTGATGGCATACTTAAGATTCTGTCTTAGAACTGGACATGATTCCTGCCATCCTCTTTGTTATCTATCATGGTCCTGGCAGAGTCAGCACCTCACCTGGAAAAACTGTTCTTAATTTCTTGACTGAGGCTTGGTGGAAGCAAGGGTACTGGCCATGAGTTTGGGGTATTGTTTAGCTTCTGGGCCCGACACTCCATGGGGCTCACCCTTGCCTGATCTTTACATTGTGAATAGTCGGGACTCACTATCATGTGATACATTTCCTAAGTCACACTACAGTCATTCACAAAACTGAGGAATGTGAGGAAATATACTCAAGCAAGAAGCAGAAATTAAATGGAGATTACCAGCATTAAGGAAGAGTTGGACATTTGGAACATGTTTAGTTCTCAACTCCTGTCAACTGCTGTGATATTTATTCTTCTAAAATAGATTGTTACCATAAATTTTATGTTGTCATTGCAAGGAATTTTAAAAATCAGCATAGAAATAGAGTGCTACTGGAGGAATGGTTAGTCTGAGAGCAGGGGAAAGAAGGGTGGAAGGGGAAGATGTGTCTGGCACCTGCCTCGTGGCAGTAATGAAGACAGAAGAGGTCAGAGAGAGAGAGAGAGAGAGAGAGAGAGCTTCCATTTCTATTTATGGCATTATCTAAATCTTTCAGAGCTGCCCAGAAAACATGCCCATGAATATGTCTATTAAAATTCTGATGGTCTCACTGATGGTCTCCCAACAATGACAATATCAGTCTATCAAAACTGTAGTCTCTGCCTAGCCATTGTCCAATATCCTTATTTTTTTAATATGGCAAACACATAACCCATCCTAATTTCAAACATAAGTAATTTTTCAGGAAGCAACATTATTCTTTTTAAGTGTGTGTGTTTATGTGTCAAACTTTGTATTTGTAAAACTACAATGAGGGCTGAGCCCCGGTGGCGTAGTGGTTGTGTATGGGACTGCGGCCCACTGGGACGGAGGTTCAATTCCAGCAGTGGGGCTGGGCCTCCTACTCCCACCACCGGAGAGCAATGATGCCCCCAAACCCCCCCCCCAAAAAAACAAAAACAAAACAAAAAAAAAATAAATAAAACTACAATGATTGCTGCACATGAGATATGGTGTATGGGATCATCCCTAGTTATAAGAGAAAGCTTATAAGCTAAAGCTTTAATGCTTCTTCATAAGTATATGTTTCTCTATTTTTGTTTGCCTTGTATCTGCTTCCAGAGCTCTGGAAATAGCCTGATATGGTTCTTTTTAAAGCAGTTTTGTTAACTTTCATCTTTACATTTGCACAGAATTGCCTGTCTCTTCATATTACCATAAGTTTTTCTTCTAATATTCAGAAAATTTAGATAATTACCAAATAGCCAGATGAGGTAGGAAGAAGTTCACAAAATATTCTTACTCTTGATATTGAAATATGTTTGTGTTTTCCAATAAGTTACACATTAAGCAATTTTGTGGTATTAGTCCAATTGTGTTTGCATTTGAACTGAAGACATTCACTACTTCTTAAGGCTTACTACATATTTATAAGAAGACCATGCACGTTCGATGATATTTTATTAAATGTGTTATGCTTAAATTTTAAAAGAAACTTCTTTTAAAATGGCATTTGGCATTGAAATAATATTTGATGTCTTGGTAGAGGGTGCAAATGGCAAAGAACACTTTTTGGGTAGATGACTGAGTTGTCCCTCACAGGAATGTTTTCACACAGAATCAATTTGCACAGATAGGTATAAGGAAGAATTTCGGCTGAAACAAAAAAGCAAATCAACAAAGTAAAATTTGATTTCTGTCACAGAAATCCAAAAGAAAGTTGAATCCAAGGGGAAGCAGCTTTATAATGTATTTGAACATACTACAGTTCTTTCTAAGTTAGAATTTACCAAAAAGATACAATCAGTAACATACCTGACTTAGTCAGTTTGCTTGGATTCCAATAGAGCAAACAATCAACAAACAGACAAAAACCATAACATTTCCCCAAACAATTCATTTCTAACCAAGTTCTCCCATATTAAATCTCATGTTCTATATAGTCACTGAATTCAATTAAAGAGGTCTAATACATAATATAATCACTAGCCAGGAAATTAGAAAGAAAAATTGCAAAATTGCTTCATTTACATAGGATAGTTTTAAATGGAATATGTTTTATTCCAAATTACATTTATATGGCATTTATAAATATCCATCCATGAGACTAAACAAACTGTTACATAGTATCTGTGATTATATATATATATATATATATATATATATATATATATATTTCTTCACTGTGGGAAACCTAATAAAGAGCACATTGTTGATTTGTTATTGTTGTTGTTACATATCATCAAGTTGGTTCTGACCCATAATGATCCTACGCCCAAAGAAGAAACATGATCTAGTCATGCAACATCCTCACAACTACTCCTATGTCCGAACTCACATTGGCAGTTTCTATGTAGATCTGTCTTTTTGGCTACTCTTCTGCTTTATCATACATGATATCCTTATGCACGGAATGATCTCTCCTGACAACATGTCTAAGGCAAAAACTCACCATCTTGTAATTTTTTTTTCATCCTATAATTTATTGAGCCTCCTGGCCATATTTCATTCATGGTACTTTCAATATTCTTCTCAAAAACCACAATTAAAAACATCAATTCTTTTCAGTATTCCTTATAGTATGTCCAGCTTTCATACACATGTGAACTATTTATAATTCCATGGCTTGGGCTAAGAGCACCATAGTTCTCAAAGTATCTCCTTGCTTTTCAATACTTCAAAGAGACTGTGTGCAGCAAATTTACCTAAGGTAATTCTTTTATCCTTCAACCATTGCTTTCATGATCATTGATTGAGGATACAAACAAGATAAAATCCTTGACAGCTTCAAATGTTTCTCCATTTATTATGATGTTACCTAATGGTTAATGCATAAGGATTTGGGTCTTATTTACATTAAGCTATCCAAACTTATGGTAGTTAAATAATCTCATGTCAACTTGAGGACATTAAGAGTGAAGGGTGGAGTCTAGGCTCTCAATAAGGTCACAGTTTGATCATGCATCCTTATGAGCATGCCCTTCTCATGAGGAGTCTGAGATTTTCTCTCTCTTTCTCTGCTTCATCTTTCTGTTGAGGAGCCAGTTTCGGAGAGCTTGCACCACAAGCATTGATCCACAAGACTATCCACTTACAAGCATGTGCTCTTCCTGAATTTGGTACCATCGCATGTGCTATATGTGTCTGAAAAGGAATTTATGGACTAGTATTGGACTTATATGCCAACATCAGGCTTATGATCTGAAGTAAGCAGGGATGTTTTTTCCATATACAGTTGCTCTTTGATATAAAGCTCTATCTTTTTTTTACATATATGAGTATCTCTATTAGTATCCCTAGTCAACGCAATCTAACATAATACAAATGGCTCTAATCCTTGATCTTCCTCAGCAAGTGCTTCAGGTCCTTGAACTTTCAGCAAATGTATATCAGACATTGTCAATAAGCTTTCCTCGAATCCTGATGCAGCATTCTTCATATAATCTAGCTTCTCAGGTTATTGTTGATTTAGAAATTCACAAATTAGGGGGCTGAGCCCCAGTGGCATAGTGGCTGAGTACGGGACTGTGGCCCAATGGGTTGGCAGTTCAAATCCAGCAGCAGCTCTCCAGGAACAAGACTGGGCCTTGTACTCCCATGAGAGGGCAGTGATTGCCTCCCCATAAAAATTGACAAATTCTATAAAATTAATCATGAAGAAATTGTTTAAAACATGAATATGAAACAAGTTTAGTTTAATTTATTATATGGCTAATTCACTTCTTAGAAAGGGCAGACTAAAATATTTGAAACAAATAATATACCACTAACTGTTCATCAGTGTATGTTTTACATGATAGCATGTACTATCCCTTTTCATTGAAGAGTATGACTGCTCAAAATAAAAGGATTTACAGGAAACATAAATCAAAAAGTGGTGGATTGTAGAAGAGAGGGCTAGTTGGAACAACTGACCTACACAGTGGTTCTTTAATAATTTTAAACTTCCTTTTGCTCTTGGATTTACACTAACTGGAAGTACCATTGGCAAATGGTGAGATCATAGCAATGTAGAAGGCTATTTTTTAATAGAAAAGCAGTCTTTCTGATTATGGAAACATACAAAATTATCACTTTCAGTCACATTACATGGATGAAAATCTTTGAAAGAGAAGACCTGAAAAAGAAGACCCTTTAATTCTGTGTATAAATCTTCCTGATTACCAGTGAGTTACTGAATTCTGCTTACATCATTATGTATGGGGCCAACTCAATTCAGCATACCAAAAATTTGAGAAAAAGAAGATTCAAAATACCATACCATAAATATAAAGGAAAATGGCTTTAAGGACAAAAAAAGATAAAATCATATCATAGTGTGCCCACCTTCCTTATATGATTATGAAAGACAAATGTATACATAAGCAAATGTGGTGAAGAAAGCTGACACTGCACGACTATCAAAAGATAATAGAGTCTGGAGTCTTAAAGCTTTAAGGCAAACAAGAATCCATCTAGCTTAGAAGCAACAAAGCACACATGGAAGAAAAGCACCAGTATGTTTGACCACAAGGTGTCGAAGGGATCAGATATCAGGCATCAAAGAAATAAAAATGTTATAATTGTAAATGAGGGGGAGCATAGATTGGGAATCCAAAATCCATCTGTAGATGATGGACATCCTCTTATAAAAGGGTGGCAGGGAGGTGATGAACCAGTCAAGTTGCAGTGTAGCAATGATGAAACATACAACTTTATTCAAGTTCTCCAATGCTTTCTTCTCCCCACTATCATGATGCCAATTCTACCTTAAAAATTCAGCTAGATGAGAGGATATACACTGGTACAGAAAGAAACCAGAAACATAGGGAATCCAGGACAGATTATCTCATCAGGGCCAGTAGTGAGAGTAGGATGAAGGGAAGGTAGGGCAGAAAGGGAAAACCAATTATAGGGATCTACATATAATCTCTTCCCTTGGGTATGGACAATGGGGAAGAAGGTGAGGGGAGACACCAAACAGTGTAAGATATGACAAAGTAATAATAATTCATAAATTATCAAAGGTTCATGAGGGAGGGGGAAAAGGGAGGGAGGGAAGGGGGCAACGAAGAGATGATATCAAGTATTTAAAAAAGAAGGTACTGTTTTGAGAATGATGAGGACAACCAATATAAAATGTACTTGACATACAATGGATGGATGTGTGGATTGTGATAAGAGTTGTATGAGCCCCCCAATGAAATGATTTAAAAAAAAGAAAAATAGGATTGACTCTAATCTTAAAGAACACTGTTAGTAGTCTACAAAGCAAAAGAAAATTTCTAATATTTATATAATCCATGACATTCAATGCAATGAAAAATTATCCATCATATAGATAAGACTGAAATTACACAGGTATTCAATCAAAGATTTTTTAAAAGAGAGTATATTTATGTATTATAAAATAGCAGCCACTGAGGCTGAGCCCCAATGGCGCAGTGGTTGTGTGTGGGACTACGGCCCACTGTGTTGGCAGTTCAAGTCCAGCAGCAGCTCTTCAGCAGCAAGGCTGGGCCTCCTACTCCCACCAGAGGGCAGTGATGCCTGCGCCCCCCCCAAAAAAAAGAAAAGAAAAAAGGCACAAACATACATTTAAAATAAATGAGAGAATCAGAATTATTCATGTTGTTACATGCCAGTGCGTTAATTCCAAACCATATCAACCTTATGCACAACAGAAAGAAACAGTTCCTGGTTCCATGCCACCTTCTCAAGGGTTCCCGGTGCTTCTGATCATTGTTGCAACCTCAGTGTCAATCCATCTCATTGAGGCCCTTCCTCTATTCTGCTCATTTGCCAAACATTATGTCCATCTCCAGGGACTAATCTCTCCTGACAGTGTGTGCAAAGTATGAAAGATGAAGTCCAGAGATCTTTGATCTTCAGCAACACTTATTCTAAGGTGAGCATGCTTGTTCTCTTGGAAATCTATAGTACTTTCAATATTATTCGTCAGCATGATAATTGAAACACAAGAATTTTTCTTCAGTTTTTCTTTATTCATTGCCCTGTTTCCAAATGCCTCTATGAGAAGGTCAAGACCATGTCTGTCCTCAAAGAAACTCCCTGTTTCAAAACATTTTAAAGAGGTCTTGTGCAGAAGATTTACCCCAAACTGCAAACACATCTTTGATCTCAACTACTGTTTTAATTAGCTTTGATTATGAATCTAAGCTAGACAAAATTCTTGACATCTTTCATATTTTCTCCATTTATCATGTTGTTATATATTTGTTTACTCGTGAGGGCTGTGATTTTAATAACATTAACTTGTAATCCAAACTGGTAGCTAAAATTTTTTATCTATATCAGCAAATATTTCAAGTCCTCCTAATTTTGGCAAGCAATGCTGTGTCATCTGAGTATCAAACTGCTAACAACCTTTCCTCTAATTCTGATACTGCATTCTTTGTCATAAAATACATCTTCTCTGATGGTTTGCTCAGCATACAGTTTAAACAAGTATGGTGAGAGGAATCAACCCTGTCACATGCAGTGAATTGTGAGTTTAAACTATGCAGTAGTCCTTTAATCTGTTTATACAACTGCCTCATGATCCATGTACAAGTTCCATATGAACACAATGTAATATTCTGAAATTCCCATTATTCCCCAACTTAGCCATAGTTTTCCCTTTTATGGCCCACACAGTTGAATTCCTTGGCAAAATCAAGAAAACGCAAGTAGATTCTTTCTGGTATGCTCTGCTTTCATCCAAAATCCATTTGACATGAGCAACGATACCTTAATTCCATTTCCTCTTCTGAATCCCGCCTGAACTTCTGAAAGCTCCCTTTCAATGTCCTGCTGCTACAGTTGTTGGCTGACTAACAGCAAAATGTTGCATATGGTATCAATGATATTGTTTGATATTTATTGGAATGGGCACAAAAAGAAAGCAAATAAAAGTACAATACTTTGATAACCAAATTGTTACTGTTGAGAAAACAGCCATTATTGATACATTGTGAGTAAGAAAACTTCTTTTAAACCAGGTTATGAAATCTTGGGGTTTTTCTCTAAATACTCATTTGCATTATTTGAACTCTATTATAGGAAGAATTTAGTATACTAAAATTTGAAGTCTATTTTAATATAAAAGGAATTATATCTTAGAAATATACTTTTGTGTAATATTAATGTTCTCTGGAAAATTAACTCCACTTCAAAGCCTGTGGCGCTAGAGACATTATAAGTATTACTAATATTATTCTTTTCTTTTCTTTTTAGTTTGTCAAAAGACCTCATGCAGATGTTTAAAGTGACTTTACACTGGGTTACAGTTTTTGAACAAAACAATTTAATATTTAGCAATACAAATAATCATTTGGGATTATGATTTAATTTGATAATACCTCAATATGAACTGAAGATGACTTAAATTGCTTTTTTCTGCATCAGTGAATTTCTTACCTGTTTGAGACTGGTTATGTAGTGGGTCCTGTTCTGAGGTAGAATGATCTTCTTTGATATATATGGACTTAAATTTTTTTTATTAAATACTTTTATTAGGGGCTCTTACATAATCCTATCACAATCCATACATTCATCCAGTGTCTCAAGCACATTTGCACATAAACCACCATCATCACTTTCAAACCCTTTGCTTCCAACTTGAGGCCCTGATATCAACTCCCCACTTCTTCCCCCTCGCTCTTTCCTCATGAACCCCTCATTAGTTATAGATTACTTTTTTTTCGTATCTTACATCATCTTCTGCCGCCCCTGGTCCAATTTTCTGTTGCTTGTCGGTTTATCCTGGTGATGGTTCCCCCTTTCTTCCCATCCCCCTTAATCTTCCTGTTATCTCTGCTCTCATTGTTGACTCTGGGATTGGTATCTATCCTGGATTCCTTGCGTTGTAGGCACTTCCTATCTGTAGCTGGGTTCATGCTCTGCTCTAATGCAATTTGTAACAGAATTGAAGTCATTTAAAAACTTTTTATCACTTTGATTGGTCTCCCATCAACAAATGGTGATCTTGAGAGTGGAGCTGATTCCACTCATCATTGTCATCTCTGTCTGAGAGAGAAGTTCCTTCTCAGTGACATTAGTTAGAGTGCTTTCTGACCAGAGGGACCTGTCCCCCATCATTATATCCCACAATGTTTTGCTTCCATTCCTTAGGTCTTCAGTATCTCACAATGTTTTGATGTTATGCATAAGATTTTCAGTGACTGCTTCCTCTGATAAAGCAGCTGATTCCTTCTTTAATGCATCTTCTTAGTTTGGAAGCTCTACTGAAACATTGGCTCATTGGGCGATAGTGTTGGTTTTCTAAATACAGCAACAAGGCTTCCAGCATCATAACAGCACTCAAGCTGCCACAATTTGACAACCTACAGACAATTAGTGGGACAATCTCTATGGAGATATAAAAATTATAAAAAGGAAAACATTTAGATACTTTTATAAATCAATTTTGAAAAGTCTTGTGATTGGATAAACTTTACATCCCTTATACAAAAATCAGGTATCTAGAATGCAATAACTCAATTTATTTGATCATCCCGCCCATGTGATCTAGTATGCAATTTCCTAGCTATACAAATGAATATTTGTCTATTCCATATACCTCTTGTTAACGGGATAATGCAATATTTCTTCTTTTATGTATGCCTTATTTCACTTAACTTAATGTTTTCAAGGTTAGTTCATGGCATAGGATTTTACCAGTGCTTTAATAATTTTCATGATTGCACAATATTGTGGTATGCACATATACCATCTATTTTTATCCGTCAACTGTGGATAGAAATCCAGAAGTACAATGAAGATGACATAAAAGTGCCTGTTAGTTTCTGTTTTTAATATTTTAAGGTATATAGCCTAATGGGTACTGTTGAGTGTCTGAGTGAAAATACTAAGATGTGAAAAAGTAGAATCAAAGAAAAATGGGGAGGCATTGCAGACATCCAAGCAAAATGTGCCATGCTTTGAATTGTTGTAGGGTAGTAGGTTTTTTTCAGGAGATGAAGTGAACAGGGGATGTGTGCTTATAGAAGAGGGCAAGGAATGACAAAAAGTCTTTCTTAAATGACAAGTTTAAACATTGTCAGTATGTTCATTTAGAATATTTGAGGCTGTTATATCTCAAAAGTATTTCATCATTGTTTCCAGAGCTTATTTATTATGTGGTTTGGAAGAAGTACAGCTAGAGTACTCTTTAGAAGCAAGGGTGGCAAAATTTCCTCTTATATATGTCTTCTCAGTGCCTGAAGAAGGACCTCAAGCTTAGTGAATTGGAGGGGCAGGGTTGTTATGTGGATAGGATCACTATACATCAGAACTTGTGGCACATAAAGACAACACTTCTCTCTTGAGTTTCTGTCCCTTATATCAGCTGCTCAGACTCTATCACAGTTACAAGTTTACGATTTATTGATAGAAACAAAGTGGACTGTCCTAGCAAGTATAATTTTGAGAGTCTAGGATGTGATGTGAATTAAGACTTGATGAAATCTTGGCACAAAGTTGCTTACAGGTTCTGACTTCACTTACCATTATTGGTTCCATCAACTCTCCTTTGGTTCACAAGATATTTTTCCTGAAGTCTGTAGAAACACCCTAAGAGGCAACATAATTCTTTAACCAGTTTCATATTCTTCAATTTTGTCTCTTTTATTTTTCAAGTATTAAAATGCAGACAAAAGAGAATGCTTGTAGGTTCCTTAGAAAAACTGAAATGTTTGAAATCCAGAAGCCTTCATAGGCCAGAACAGAGATTTTTCCAAGGCTTAGTACTTTCAATTTGGTCATATGTTAATTTTATGTCTAACCATTTGAATAACTGCTAAATGTCTTCCACAAAAAACTATCATCTTATATCTCAACTAGGCAAAAACAATAGTTGTGATACCTTCACAGCTGCAACGGGACTTATTATTTTGTAATTGTCATCCTTATGAGTATTTCTTCGTATCCTCATGGCACTTCAGTATGATTTTGATTTTTATTTCCCTAAACATTAATAACATTTATTGTCTTGTATGTGCTTATTGAGCCCATGGAAACCTTCTAAGAGAAATGCCTATTTTTCCTCTTTGTCCATTTTTTTAAATCAGGTGGTTTCTCTTGTTGTTTAATTGTATAAATTCAACACTCTAAACCCTGGCTGTTGTTATTGTTGGGTGCCATCCAATTGCTTCTGACCAGCCAAAACATTATGCACAAAAGTAAGAAGGACTTTCAGGTCAGGCGTCATCCTCACAATTCTCCCATCCTGGAGCCGATTCTTGCAACCATGGTATCCACCTATCTCATTGAGGACGTTCCTCTTCTCTGCTTCCTCTCTGCCATACCAAACACAGTGTCTTTCTTCAGGGACTGGTGTTTCTTGACATTGTATCTGTTTTAGGTAGGGTTCTCTAGAGAAACAAAACCCTATCTGTCTCCTGAACTGAGCCCCTTGTACTGCTATGTGGAATAATTAGCTGTCATATTCCTTCATGCTGTATATACTTATAGATATAGGGGCTCAGTTGAACTCAATTTAATGCAACAGTTAATTTACTGGAAGGCCTTCAACGTATGAGAGCTGCAGGGTTCAAGCTCAAGGAAGCAGACAGCTGAGTCTTCCCTTGGGCAATGTAGGCAGAGTATGCCAGGCAACAAACAGCAGGATGGGTCACCAAAAGTCAGCAGCTCATGAGTTTAATGATGGAGGTCTGGATGGATGGGATATAGAATTCAAGCCATGCTAGATGGCAGGATTCATGAGCCTCAAGCTCAAGTATTGTACATGCCTGCAGTGTGGCAAAGCAGATCTCAAAGGAACCTTAAGCTCTAGCAATATGATGCATGGGTTGGCTTGTCCCACAGGTAGTGTAGCTCACAAGTTGAGGTTGAAAATTAGCTAAAGAAGCCTCACACTGGTCTGATCACCAAAGAGTGAGTGAGAGAGAGAGAGAGAGAGAGAGAGAGAGAGACTGGAACTTTGCTGAGCCATTTATCTTTTTGTCTTCCAATCACACTGCAATCTGATTAATCCTATAGGTTCCTATTGGCCACATTGCTTAATAAACCTACATATCACAAAGTCTAAAGATTATAAGACAAAGTCCTCCCATTCTGCCTCTAAGTAACACTGGCCATAATTCTTATTAAATAGATAAGTTTCTTCTTTTAGCAGTCCTTGGACTTTCAATATTCTCCATCATGACAATTCAAATGCATTGATACTACTCCAGTCTCCTTTATTCAACAAAATCCAATTTCTACTTATATGTGAGGTAATTGAAAATATCCCCCTTGGTTCAGGCCCGCAGGACTAAAATAAATAATGAGCTCTGCTTTACCTAGTTTTATTCTATTGTTTGGATTTCTTATTTTGAAAATTCTTGGAGAAAATTAGCACAGAAAAATGTAGCTTAAAATACTGAGAGAAATGCCTGCCAAGTAAGACTCCTATATTCAGAAAATAAAATATCCTTAGGAGTGAAGATAAAATTTACACATTTTCAGACAAAGGAATTTGTTTCAAGGAAAACTGAATTTAAAAAATATAAGTGGTAGTGTGTTTAGGTGTTATCAAGTAGATTCTGACTTTTGGGTCACTCTTCTCAACTCTCTATTACCTAGTGGATGCCAACCCATAACAGCCCTATAGGAAAGGGTAGACCCGCCCCTGTGAGTTTCTGAGATGGTAACTCAGAAATGCCAATCCTTGTATCTGGGAGTGATTGGTGTTTTCCACAGGCTAACCTTGCTGATCACATCCCAACCCATAATCAATATGAGACCAGCATTCTTCTGGATTACTCTTGCAGATACATTTTCCTAATAGGCTTCATATGCTTTTCAAAGCTGGGAGGGTTCAAACTGCGTAGCAGCTGAACAGTTGACTGCAGTAGGGATCATTTTACTAAATTGCAGCCCTATAGCACAGAGTAGAATTGCATGGTGGGTTTTCTCAGGCCGTAGTTTTTAAAGGAACTGACATCTTTATCTCCTCCACCTGTGGCAGGTGTGTTTGAAGGGCTGATTTTGTTGTTCGTAGTTCAAAGAGTAACTCACTATGTCACAAAAGCTCCTATGTCAAATTCATTAAATGGTTGTGGTTGAAAGAGCAAAATAAAACATTTATTTGTGAATTGACCTGTCCTTGCTTTGTGTTTTCTATATTTAAACATTGTTTAAAGTAAATTGCTTCATGCCTTTCCTTAGAAGGCATTTAGCAGTTATTTTTGTGTGATTATTAAACATTTTCTTCAGAGCCTTGGACATGCCGTGTATTTGCTATTAACTGGAGATTCTGTAGATTTGTCTTGAATATTATTCACTCGTGTTCCATGTACAAGGATCCCTGGAGGTATAGTGGGTTATGACCATGAGGTCAGCAGCACAAAACTAGCTGCCACTCTATGAAAGAAGGAGGAGACTGCCGGTTTCAGTAAAGACTTCCAGCCTTAAAAACCCACAGGAGCAATTCTCTCTGCTATGGGGTCACTATAAGTCTGAGTAAACTCATTGGCAGTGAGTTTTTTTCCTTGATGAGAACGTCTTATGCGTCCTCACTTCCACCATCACTTTCTTAGACACATCCTTCTACCTCATGTCACCTACTCCTGTATACATACTCACTCTCTTTTGATGAATTATATATCAGCTCTCACACTTTGAGGATGTATTACATACTCTAAAGGGCTTCACTAAAGTCACATCTAAATTGACTGATTTTATCCTTAGCCCTCACCCTTAAAATAATATATGAGAGTAGAAAGCATGTGTATATATATTGACATCTGTTAAGTATATCTATAAATTATGTGAGTCAGAGAATGTGGAGTATGTATAAAGCAGGTTCCTAACTAATCTTTTGTATATCTATTCATGTTTACAAAACATGTGTATATTTAAACATGTCTATAGAGTATAAATCATGCACATATCTATGCCTTTCTACTAAGTAGAGCAAGGTGGGTGCTATTCACAGGGGTTGCTTACATTTCTTTCCAAATAAATTCTCTCTTTAAAAACATGTCTGAAAATTTCTTATTCAGTTTGCAAAATCAGTCACAAGGTCTGCAAATGGATTTAAAATACTGTAACCTTTGACTTAGTACCTCACTTTGCAATGGTATGTGCTAATATAGTATTAACATTTTTATATCTCATATGTAAGAGTAAATTTTACAAACATAATTATGGTTCTGTCAGTTAAAATACGACTGGCATCTTGTGATATTTCCTAGGCTAAGTCACTTTCCTCATTAAAAATAGATGTTCTGTTTATTTTCTGTAGAATAGAATAGCCTGTGTTAGTCTGCATAGTCTGAAGTGCTATGGTCTGTAGTAGACCATGTCATATAACACTAAAATATGTTCCAAGCATGCTTCCTCCATGGTTTCCTTCCAGCCCCCCACACCCAATATTTTTTTAATTTCAAGGCTTCCACCCTGGTAGTGCAGTGGTTATGTCCTCAATTTCTAACCAGCAACTCGATGAAAGACATTATCAGGTTGTTCCTATAAGCATTGCAGCCATGGAAATGTGAAGAAACAATTTTAATCTGTCTTCAAGTATCACTAGGAGTCTGAACTGACTGAATAGAAGCATATTTTCATTTGTATCATAATTACTATAATAGAAAGTGTAGATATTATGGGAAAGTACTAGTTATTTTAAGAGATAGATAAATAATGAGGGTTGCTCTTGTTATATCTCAATCTATGTAGCCAAGTCATTATAGTAAAAATTGCACAATTTTCCTCAAATATGTTGTTATTATTGCTAGATTCCATTGAGTCATTCTGTATACTAACAGCTCTAGAAACAACAGGAAAAAATACTGCTCAATATTTCATCATCCTGCTAATTGTTGCTATTTTTGAGTCTGTTGCTATAGCTGCTTTGTCCACGCATGTCTTCAAGGATCTCTTTATCTTTCACTGATCTTAACTGTACCAAGTGTGGATGGACTTTTCTAGGTGGGGAAACTGTATCTCACCTTCTTTGGACATAATAACAGGAGAGACTAGTGCCTGTAGAAGGTCATTATAATTGGCAAAATAGAAGGGAAATAAAAAAGAGCATACATTAAAACTTCCAACAAAATGGGTAAATAGAAAGAGTTTCTACCCAGACCCTCCAAAATAAAGACATGGACGACTAAATGAAACAAGTGCAGTTGCTCAACCTGGTGCTCCAAACTTCAGAGGAAATGAAGAATAATTGATTAAGATGATCGTGAGAACTATGGCACTGACAAAAAAAAATTGAAGTACCATGGATTGCCAAAAGAACAAACTTCTCTGTCTTGGAAGAAGAAATGAAGCTTAAATATGCCTTAAAGGCAAAGTTGAGAATGAAAGATTTTATCTCATATACTTCGGATGTTTGAGGAGAGAACAGTCTCTGGAAAAGGACATCATGGTGGGTAGATTAGAGGGGCAGTGAAACAGAGGAAGTCCTGTAGTCATACAGTGATATAGTGACTCTCAAGCCAATAGTGAGAGACAGCTGGTTTGCACCAGTTGAGATTTTTTTTTTATTTAAGCAAACTAGCTCTTAAAGTGGCACTTGTACTCGTTATTAAATTTTATTTGTTCAACTAAATACTTCTGATTTTCATGGCTTTGTTGCTTTGGTAAATAAACATAAAACTAGCATACTAGAGGATAACGTACATTCTTCTCAGCTTTTTGCTATGTCTGAAGTTCCGACAAGATATTAGGAAAAATTATCCAACTCCTGAAAGTGTTCAAAGAGCTAAAAATACTGTCAGAACATTTCCTATAAATTAAGCAGGCATTTGAAGTGTTTTTTAAATGAATATAATATTTTTGGAGAAGATGCTTAGCTGTTTCTAATATATGAAGCACACTATTGTCTAATTGGCCTACCACTAAATGAATGGGAAACTTTTCCTAGAGTGAAAAAATGGTTAAGGGATAATCACAGAGTCAATGAAGCTCGATGATGGGATAATAGGGAAGAATATTACAAATGAGGATGCATCAAGATGCAATCTAGAAATACCTTAAATAACAGTTTTATTGTTTTTCTCAGATACTATTTAGTATGTTTAATTGATATTTTAATTAATATTTTAATTAATATTTTCAAACACTTTCTTGTACTATAACCTAGTTTGCATACTTCATTTGTTCTTTTTGAAGTATTAACTGTATGAAATAAGTGATTACCTTTCAATATATCCATGTTTAATACTTAAAATTATCATTATGACAGCCAACTAGTTGCTATTTAAATCCCCCCTTGGTTCAATTTTAAGAAGAACTCTTAGGGTGATGCAGGACTTTGCAGTGTTTTCTTTTATTGCCCATCGAATTTCTATGAGTCAGAATTGAAACAACAGCACTGAACACAACATCACCAATCTCTGATAGCATAAACTGAGTGGAAGTGTCACCATTCTTGTTTCTAAGAAACATTCTACTTATAATTCTCCTATAACAGAGTTGTTTGTTCTTATGGCAGTGTATGCTATTTTCAATATTCTTCACCAAACAATTTGCTGATCTTTCTGGTTTATTGCTCATCTTTCAAGTTCTTGGAAAGTGAAAGAAATATGGTTTAAATTAAGTACACCTAGTCCTAAAAGTGACATATTAAATCTTCAACATTTTCAAGAGATATTGTGCCAAAGATTTGCCCAATAATAATTCAAGTATAGGCTGTCAATTATAATAAGATATATGGGCTGAGTCCCGGTGGCATAGTGGTTGATTGCGGGACTGCAGCCCACTGGCTTGGTGGTTCAAATCCAGCAGCAGCTCTCCAGGAAAAGGCTGGGCCTCCCACTCCCACCAGAGGCAGTGATGCCCCCCCTCAAAAAAAGATATATGAGGGAGTATCTTCTTCAAAACACAAAACAGACAAAACAAAGGGAAATAGCTCCTCAAGGCAGAGATTTATAGTATACCTTTTACTCTCCAGTCACTTGTTCTGAGTTAATGCACCCAGTGGTGTCACCTTGGAAGTTTCTCTCTGGTCACTGCGAATTTTTTCATAAAAGCAGTTTCCTTTGAACCTCTTTTTTTCCTGTGTGTTGACTGATTGAAGAGAACAATGTGTGACTGGGGAATTTTGCTTACTACTTGGGGAAAATGCACTGAAATTGTTGTGATATTGAACATAGTTTGCAAAGACTGCACAATGGGAAACACTCTAGTGCATCGGTGGTTTTCATATTTCAAAAAGGGTGAAATGCCGATGGATGGCAAGCTTTGTTCTAGATATCCATCAATTTACTGAATGGATAAAATGTTAACAAAATTTCTGTGCACTTGTGCTCAAAAACCAAGAATGGACCATTGAAAAGATGGGGGAATCTATCTGGACTCTCTTGGAGCTTGATTCAGCAAATTTTGATGGAAGTTTTGGGAGTGAGAGGGTTGCTGCAAAATTGATCTGTCTTCTGACTGACGATCAAAAAATGTCAACTGGAAACATGCCATGTGTTCAAAGAATAGCTTCAAAGTGACCCAGATTTTTCCCCAATGTGTCAAGCCATCATACTCTTTTCATGACCCCCCAAAGCAAATGTCAAACCAGTGGGAAACATTATCATCACCTTGCCCATACAAAGTTCATCAAGAGAAATCAAAAATCAAGATGATGTTTATTTGCTTTTTTGATGTCAGGGTGAAAGTGCACTTGAAGTTTGCTCTAAAAGATGAGACTGCTAGTCAGTTTTATACTTAGAGGTTCTGAAAAGTTTGTGTTTAAAGTTTGCTGCAAAAAAACACCTGAATTGTCACAGACAAGGGACTGGTTTTACACCACAACAATGCACCTGCCCATGCTGTGATCACATTGCACCAATTTTTGGCAAAACCAGCATGCCACTTTTTGTCCCACATATATTACTCATCTGACTTCTCTCTGCATGACTTATTATTTCTATAAATGAAAAGGAACATGAAAGTACAGTGATTTGGCAACATCAAAGAGGCAAAGAAAAAAATGAAGGAGGTGCTGTCACCCATCCAAACAGATGAATTTGAAAAATGTTTCCAAGAATTAAATTGCAAATATGACAAATGTATTAAGTGTAATGGATAGTATTTTTGAAGGTCACAAGGTTGATTTGTAAAATAATCTAATACATAGCTTTGAAAAGTTCCATTAGAGGGAGGGATCCTTCAGATAATCCATATTTTTTCACATACATATCATTAATGTTTAAAGACGTTTAATAAAATAAACAATACAATTAGTTGTTTCAAAGTAACTATGCATGGCATATTACACTGGAATGTTTTTGTTTTAAATTATTTTTAGCATTATCAGGTGAGCCAGCCCCTAACATATCATCACAGGTCCAGTAGGCGCAATTGTATAACAGTAGTAAGTAAAGATTATAATGAAGGCATAGAAAAGAAAGATAGAAATAATGGAGTCAAACACACTTTATGATAGCATGCTCACCTCCACCCCACTCAGTGGTACACATGGAGAGAGAGGGCAAGAGGAGGAGAGGGCATGGTGAGAGGGAACAAGGAAGAGAGGGAAGCGAGGGAGAAGAGTTGGGGTGGGCGAGAGGCAATGGAGAGCTTCTTTATTGCTGACCTCGGCTTATCAATTCTTTGGGGATGTGCAAGCCCCCAAATTACAGGGAAGGACAAGCATCATAGGAGAGGGTTGTGCTATTGGTAATACAGCAATGAGGGAAATGAACTAGTGACAGCCACCCAATAGAAAGGGGTGGTATTGACAAGATGAGTGGATCCCAGAATCATGATGACAGCCTAAGTTGGATGTCACCAAACAGGTGCGACTTGCTCTTTGGCTATGCATAGAGACCATGGACAGTAAGGTGTGACCCTCACCTACCAGGACCAGACTGATGGTTGAAAGTCTTTAGGGAGAAGTAATCTACTGTTATAACATCAGGCAGTGGTCCCATCCAGATAATCTGACAGGCTGAAAGCATAAATCTTTGGAGAAGACAGAGTTGAAGAAAAGTCTTATTAATCCTACATAGCATTATAACATTATTTCTATTAATGAGATTCATATGTAAATATGGCTTTTCCATTGAAATAGTTAAGGTTTATATTGTCAACTGACTGATAAACACATATTTATTTACCAAGTAATTGTCTGCCAAGTTTGGGGCATAGACTAGTGCATATGTCGTGTTTCATCAGCTTGTTGAAATACTTCTATTGGTACACGGAAAATCTGATTTTTTTTTTGCCAATACTTTCAGTAGTGCTTGAAACAATTGACTGTCTATTAGTTCTTTATGATCACTTGTGCTCTTATTATTATTTTGTTTAAGTTGATTTGTTCAAATTTTAAACAATATGTAATTATACTTATAAGAGGTACTAAGAATTATTAATAGGAAAACAATTCAAACAACAACATTGGGGGAAGGTGGTGCTCAGGTAAGTAGCAGGTACATAGAGCTCCTTGGTGCATGGCAAGTCTGGTGTCCAGGCAGACTAGTGGGAGGATTCAGAGTTGGGAGTGTGCATGTGGACCCCACCATGGCAACCAAACCAGGAGGACAACATAACCACGTGGAGGACTGCATGAAAAGATTGAACTACAGGGCTTGTCCCAACCAGAGTAAATCTGACCCCTGCCCTACAAGTATATGTGAAAAAGAACAACACTAAACCTTCAGGTCAGGGAAAGGAGCCAATGTACCACACACCCAACAGAAGCAAACCAAGAAGGAAAAAGAGAAAGGGATGAATGGATAGTCAGTCTTGACACATATTGGTACACTAAGCTTGGAGGCTGATGTCCCTGCATGGGACTGCTAAGACCCAGAGAGAACTATAGCATCACCAACATCTCAAGACCTGGTGTCCTCTAACTGGAGCATACTGTGACACAGGACAATAAAGGGCTCACACAGAAGTGTGATCTGAACCATCAGCAGCGGGACAAGAAAGGAGGGTAACATATCAGCAATTGGAACAAAGTCAATCCACAAAGCCCCTAAAGAGCTCCCCACCCAATAGACTTTGGGCTAGGCGAGGCAGCCCCAGGAACGCCTCCCAGGACCGGGGGGAGAGATTCATAAAGGCGAGTGGACATATCTGGAACTATGCATGTTTTTTATCTTTTGCTCCATTTTTCTTCTCACCTTTTATTTTTCTTTCTTTCTTCTTTTTTCTTTGTCTTTTTTCAAACTTTTGTTTTCTTATTGTTTTGCCTAGGATATTGTTGGTCTGCCTACTTCTATAAGACAGGCATGAGAAACAAACTCAGGAAAAAAGCAAAGGGCCCATGCCCAATGGCTCCAGAGGGTCTTGTGGAGATTAGATGGTGGGGGGAAGAGTGTGGTGAGCAAAAGACAACATATACAGGGGAACAACTAGTGAATTAAAACCAAAACTGGGAGGTTTTAGAGCTCTTTGGGTATTAAATCAACACCCACTTAGGTGAGAAGAAGTACTAAGAAGCACTAAAAAGTGGAAGAATGTGATAGTGCAGCAGGAGGAGGCAAAAGGAAACAGAGGAAGGATCTAAGAAGCAAACTTATAGAAGTATTAACAGAGGTGTGTTAGTCCGGGTAGACTAGAGGAACAAATTTCATAGACATGCATATAGATATAAGGAAAGGGTTTATATACAAAAGGAATGTGACACTAAGAAGGCATCCCAATCCAGTCCAGTAAAAAGTCATAAATCCAATATTAGCCCATATGCCCGAAATCAGTCTACAAAGTCTCCGAATCACAAAGGCACAGGTCAGTGGGTACAGAATCCTGGTGCTGGCAGGGTCTCCACATGGCTCCTCGCTTCCAGGGCTCAAGGTTCATCCACAGTAGAAGCAACTCATTGCTGGCAGAGGTCTCCATCTGGCCGTCCCATCTTCAGAGGTCTGTCTCCATCAGGGCAAAGCTGTGTGATCTCTCCGCTGGCTCCTTCATCTTCTTGGACACTGCCAGCTTGTCTTCCCCATGATTAATCATCTCTCTAACTCCCAACAACTGGGGAAGATAGCTTCTCATCTTCACGAGGGAAATATCGTGAGATTTCCCAGAAGTCTCAGGAGAAAGCCATGCCCACATAGAGGCCTCATTGACTACTCAATGGCTATATCCAGATTAACAGACTAGATTCCACCCCTACATTTTAATCATAAAATTATCATAATGACTGCTACAAGAGGTATGTACTTATGTAAATATATTTATCTATAAAAATAGAGGTGTTGGCCTATGGACATATAACTATAAGGCAATAATGCACGGAAGCTGAAGGCTGGGACTCAGTTAATACCCTCCCTCAATACAATAAAATATTGTTCTAACAAACTGGCATTTTGATAGAAATCACCCATTCCTCTCCTGACATGATCACTGAAGATAAAATGGCTGTATAAACAAATGTGGTGAAGAAAGCATACCAGCTGGTGTGATTATCAGGTGTCATTGGGATGGAGTAAAAGACATTAGAAGATTCATAATAAACAACAAACAAGCAAACAAAACCATGTTGTTGAGAACGAAGGGTTTCAGAGAAGAGACCCCAAATCCATCTGTAGACAATGGAACATCTCCCCATAGAGGGGTCGCAGGGAAGGACTGAGTCAATCAGGGTGCAGTAGAGCACAAGTCGGTCAGACACGGTACCTCTGGTTCCTTGAGGCTACCCAACCCTCACTATCATGACTCCACTGCTGCATCCTGTACACACAAGGATAGATAAGAGATGCACAAGGTTAGATAAGAGATAAAACTCAGAACACACAGAATCCAGGAAGGGGAATGTGAATAATGTTACCAAAAGGGTAGCGGGAAAGGGGCGGAGGCGGGGGGGTGGGGGTGGCGATGAGCAGAGGAAGGAGGAACAGATCGCAACGAATGGCACATAACCACACACACCACTCCAGGGGGAAGAACCACAGAAACCAGAGGGGAAGGGAGACAGTGGTTGGGGTCAGATATGAATACAATAGCAATTTATAATCTAACAAAGGGCCACAAGGATGGGAGGGAGGGGAGAAAAGAGGAAACGGTACCAAGGGCTCAATAGATAGTAAATGTTTCTAAAAAAAATGATAAATAAATGTCTGATACAATTGATGTATGGATGTAATGAGACTTGTAAGATCCCCAATAAAATGATATTTTAGTGAAACATCAAAACAACAACAAAAACCACCAACACTTAATTATAGTGTCAAACTAAATTTTTGCTTTGCGGTCAAAGATGGAGATAATAGCAATAGGAACTAAACTAGTCTGGAGAGCGTCTACCCTTCAGGTATGAGCAGTTAACGATCAAAGTAAATCCAAACTGAAGTAACAGTTAAGTGTTTAGTCACTTGCTAAATTGTGTAATAATTAGGCTACCCAAAAGAAAGCACCCCACCTACAACTCCCATTTATTTCATTTGCCTGTGGATTGGCATCTGAAGTGAGGAACCTCGATGGACTCAGTTACGGGGCCTCTCCATCAGTCAAGGGATTCCTGAAGAACATTTTCCGGCAGTTCTGTGAACATAGACTAAGGAGAGGGAAAAGGTACAAGTCCGGAGCGGAAAACACTAAATGTTGAGCCACAGTGCTTTATGGTGACTTTTAACTCTCCTTCATACCAGCAAAGAGGTCTAAGCAGTAGTCACTAGGGAAGGTGTCTGCTAGGGTTGCTAATAATGTGGATTTTACAGGGAGATGTTAAGGTTAGCAATTCATTTATGAGTGAGATCGCTGCTGGTAAGGGTGAGCTGTGTATTTAAATGCAAGAATTTTCAGAGCCTGTGTAGACCTGACGGAGTTCCAAGTCCTGAATAGGGAGGGTAGCTTTTGGCAATGAGTTCTTATTGGGAAAATTGCCTCCATTATTAACTCGGTTGGGCAGGACAAATCACATACACATTTTCAGACAACTGTCACACTCCTCAAATAAAATGTCAGCATATGCTTTAATATAAATTTGTAAATACAAGTGAGCACTTTTCTTTAAAAAAAGAAACATTTGCATAGTATATCATCAATGGGTATGAATCCACAAAAGACATAGTGAAAAATACTTTTGACATTTCAGTTTATTCAAATTTTAAAGACACTCTGTATATATGCCAGAATATTTATTATTTTAAAAATCTTGTTTCAATAAAGTAATGTTAGTAATCAGTCGGTATTATGTATAGGATTCCTAAATAACATAATTTTCTTAATACTGCTGGGTTAAGCCATATATAAGACAAATTGATCCTTTTTTAAACATTCTGGTACTGCTTTTTCTGAAATATTTCATATGGCATTTCATTTATCGCCAACTTATATGCATCTCGAAATTCCTCTGGGTGAAGTAACTCTACTATGCATTTTATAAGTGGTGCATCATTTATGCACATATATGCACGTGTGTCAAATTTCTCTTTATGGTTATCTATTGAAGTAGTAGTGACAACTTCACCAGTTACATCATTGGAACAGATTTCCAAAAATAATAAATTATTTTATATCTATTTAGGTCAACTTTCTAACTAAATAATACATTTATAAAGTCAATTCGAAAGAAAAAATATATGCATAAATGCATTTCCTACCAAAGAAAATGAAATCTTTTAAAAACCCATTTTTTTGGGAGGGACCTCACTGCTCTCTGGTGGTTGTGGGAGCTACCCAGCCTTGCTCCTGGAGAGCTGCTGCTGGATTTGAACCAAGCCAATGGGCCCCAGTCCCGCACTCAATCACTACGCCACCGGGACTCAGCACCAAAACCCATTCTTAAAAAAAAGGAATTTAACCTTTTTTTTTCATTTAATTGTTTTTGTGTGTGTGTGACAGAGGCCCTCTTTTCCATAGCAATGAGATTACAAGATATTGCCTATTGTGATTAATCCACCACTTGTCTGTCAGCATGAAATATTGTAGGAACTTTCATGTGGCTGTAATTCTGTAAGCTATGCCAGAAATATTTCAAACTTACCCACCCAAATTAAATAGGTTTCAGTGGATCTTCCAGGTCCACCAAATGCTACCACTCTTGAAAGAGAAGGGATAGGCTGTCCACTTCTGAGGGACTAGCCCCTGAAACCTGCATGAGTAGCAGTGCATGAATGAATTACCAGATACAGTGCCAGTAGATTATTCCTTCATCTCTTAGACCATTCACACATGACGGAGGAAAAGTACCCTCTTCAAACTGTTGTGCGATGCTCTTGAGTCAGTTCCAGCTCATAAAACACAGTAGAACAGAGCACTGCCCAGTCTTGCACCATCCTCCCAGTCTTTGCTACGTTTGAGTCCAATATTGCAAGCACTACTACTTGTAGCATAGTAGTAGCCACTACTAATCATCTACTTGATGCTCATTGCCATTGGGTCGATTCTGACTCTTAGTAACCCTAAAAACATAGTAGAATGGCCCCCATGAGTTTACGCAACTAACACTGATAATGGGAGTATAAAGGCTCAACCTTCTCTCTAGAAGCAGCTAGTAGCTTTCACCTGCTGACTTTGCAGTTAGCTGACCAAAGTGCCACTCCTCACCACCAGTGCTCCTTCAACTCCTTGGTGATTTTTGGTCTTTCTCTTTTGTACTGAACTTCTACTTTATCAGGGATGATGATGTCCTTTTCCATGGACTTGTCTCTCATGATAGCATGTCAAAAATATATGAGAAGAAAAAAAAAGAAAAAGAAAAAAATATATATATGAGAAGAAGCTTTGCCATCCCAGCTAGTGAGGAGCCTTCCATCTGTACTTCTTGTATGGTAGACATATTTCTTCTGGCAGGTCATTGTGCTTTCTATATTCATCACTAACACCAAAATTCAGATCGACCAATTCTATCTTGGTCTTTCTTATTCATTGTTCAACCTTCCCCGTGCGCATGAGACAATGGAAAATACCCTGTTTTGGGTCAGGCATGACTTATACTTTAAAGTGACATTTTGATCTTTGACATATTATGCATCAGGTTTACCCAAAGCAATACATAGTTTGATTTCTTTACTGCTGTTTCCAGGAATATTTATTGTACTTTCAAGGATGATGAAATCCTTGACAACTTCAACCATTTTCTGCATGTTCTGCTGGGGTCTATATTAATCCAACTGTATTTTGGTTTTATTTACATAGAGTTATAATCCATACTGAAGGTTTACATCTTTAATCTGCCTCAGCAAGTACTTTAAGTCCTGTTGTTTTCCACAAGCCAACTTGAGTTACAGTATATTGCAAGTTGTTAGTAAGATTTCTTCTAATCACAATGATGTGTTCTGCTTCATTGTGTCTAGTGTCTTGGATGATCTTTTCAACACAGAGATTGAGAAAGTATAAGGAAAGGATACAATCCTGATACACAGCTTTCTTGATTTGAAATAATCTAGCATTCATTTATTCTGCCTCTTGGTACTTATACCAGTTCCAGTGGAACACAATCATGTGTTTTGGAATGCTCATTAATTTCAATGCTATCCATACTATGTAATGAACCACAAAGTTAAAAACTTTGCATAGTTAATAAAATACAAATAAGCATCCTGCTTGCATGGTTTATTTTCAGACTTGATCCATCGTATATGAATAATAATATCCTTTGTGCCATGTCTTTGGAATCCCCTTTGGATTTCTGTAATATTCATGTGGACTAATGGCTGCAACTACTCTTAGTTATTCTCAGCAAACATTTATTTGCATGTGGGAAATGATAATTTTAAATAATTTTTGCAATCCATTGGGTACATATTTTTTGTAATGGACAAACGAATGCATCTTTTCCTGTTGATTGGCCAAGTAGCTGCCTCTCAAATTTTTTAGCATAGACAAGGGAGCATTTCTGGGCTTTATTGTTTGTTGAAACATTTCAATTGGTATTCTTTCAATTTATGAAGCTTTGTTTTTTGCCATTGCCTTTAAAGCAATTGAGCTTCTCTTAGTACCATTGGTTATTGATCATATGCTATCTCTTGAAATGATTGAATACCTACTTGTTCCATTTGGCACAATGACTGCATATTCTGTTCATCTTCCCTTGATGCTTCCTGCATCATTTCATATTTCCGCTATAAAATTAAAGAATATTTCAATTCAAGTTCTTTCAACTGACTTGCCTACTTCCATGAGGTGGGTCAAACTTGCCTTCAAGGTCCACCCTTCTTTGCATACTCTGAAACTAACTTGTCTCCCAGGAAAATCTACTTCTAGTCTGAGTTTGATAATTTATTGCAATGGACACACAAAACTCTCAAGCAGTACTAAATACCATGGGGGTTACTAGGTAAACTAATGGTTTGCCACAAATCAGAATCAATAAATAGCTTGATTACTATAATTGATCCTAAGAAATACCTCTCCTAACCCACAAACTAAGTCTCTCTCCAGTCCTCAGACTCAGTCACATGGTCCCTTGGCTTCTGTCTTCCTGGCCCAGCACATCGACCTTTAGCTCTAGCTCAAAGACTCTTAATCTCAGCTCTGCTCCTATGTCTGACCCGTTTTGTCCTTGCCACCACCTCTAGCACACCTGTGTTGGCCCTTGCCACTTCAGACAGATGCTAACAAATGCCCATCTAGTGGTCCTCGACTTTCTTTCTGTGCCTGCGAGGGCTCTGATGAATACTGACAAAGTGTTTGGATGAAGGAATGGTTTTGGTCTTTTGTGCTTACCAAATCCCCCAGGAAACAAGGGAAGTGACTTGGTGCGCACACTCTACAAAAGTCAGGGCTTAATCTTGTCCAATAATATAGCAAAGAACCCCCTTCCAAAATGGTATCTATTATAGCCACAGGCATTTACTTTAGAATTATAGCATGTTTAAAAAGATTATGGCAAGAAGAATCATGTTAATGGGCTACATTTCAGAAATAGTCTTGATTTTTTTCTAATTAAATGATTATTTATTTTGGGGCTCTTACAGTTCTTATAACAACCCATGCATCAATTGAATTGAACATATCTGTACCTGTGTGCATGCTCCAGTCTAGCTTGCAGTGAAAGAAAAGACGGGTCATGATAGTGGGGGTAAGAAACCGTTAAGTAAACACAGAAATTTTGTGTGTTTCATCTATGCTATTCTGTGCCCTGGTTGACTCATCCCTTCCTTGTAACCCTTTTGGGAGGTGATATTCCATTGTCTACAGATGGGTTTGGGGTCCCTGCTCTGACCCCTCACATTTTCAATGATATGTTTTTGTTTGTTTGTTGTCTTCTGATGCCTGCTACCTGTTCCTGTTGACACTTCATAATCACACACACTGGAGTGTTCTTTTATGTGGGCTTGTTTCTTTTCTGTTAGATGACTCTTTTTTTAAACTTCAAACCTTTCAGAACCCAGACACTATAATTTTGATGGCTGGGCACCAGACTTTGTTCATCACGTTTTCTCTTTGGCGATTGTGCTGGGAGGGTGAGCCTCACAGAAGGCCAGATTGTTAGAGCAAAATGTTCTTGCATTGAATCAAGGATTGAGCAGAAGTCCAACTCTGTCCAGTACCTCAGTATATTACCATATATATTCTTGAAATTCATCTGGCATATATTTAAGGTCATAATTTGTTTTTCATAGACTTATTTACATTTTTGCTAACTAAACTGGAACTTACACAAAAGCAATTGATGGTGTGTTCTGCAGTGGTTTGCTTTTTTCTGCTAGTTTTAAGCTTCTTCATGATTTTTCAAAATCTTGCATTCTAATCACTTGTAACTATCAATGTATATTGATTGCCTATTTCATCCATTTCAGACTGAAGATGTTAGTAAAATTATTCAATATTTCAGCACTTTATGATTCAAGAAGTTAGGTGAGTAAAAGTTGCATTTATTCTATTTCCTTGAATGTAGATAGATATAGTAATATCAGAAAAGTGCTACCTTTCACAATTGATCTTGAAATGTCCTTTATGAGGATGCATGCAAGGCCATTGCTCTTCACTGTGTTATTCCCAAAACAATAAACCATGATTTTTTGATTCAAAAAGGTAAATTCCGGGCTGAGCCCCAGTGGCATAGTGGTTGTGTGCGGGACTGCGGCCCACTGGGTTGGAGGTTCAATTCCAGCTCCCAGGAGCAAAGGCTGGACCTCCTACTCCCACTACCTGAGGGCAGTGATGCCTAAAAAAAAAAAAAAAGTCAGTTCCAGTCCATTTCAACTCAATTTGTTGTTGTTTGGGGCCATCAAATTGCTTTCAATCCATACAAAACAAACTTATGCACAAGACAACAAAACACTGCCGTTCCTGAGTCATCTTTATGTTTGTGCTATGGCTGAGCCCATGAGCATCCATTGTATCTATCTGTCTCCTTGAGGGACTTCCCTTTCCCCCTGCCTTTTCACTTCACCGAGCAACTCTTTTTCTCCAGAACTGACTTCTCCTAACAACATGTAAGACAAAAATCTCACCATCCTTGCCTTTAGCCTGCCTGCAGGTCAAGTACAAATACCGTTTCCATACAATAGATGTGTGTATTGATTGTGATGAGTTGGGTGAAACCTCAACAAAATGATTTTTAAAAAAGTGTGCCTGCTTCATAGCTGAGGTTAACAAACCTTCATCCAAACCTGATTCTGCATTTTTCTTCATACTTATAATTCAGCCCCACTGAGTATTTGCTCAACATACAGATTCAATACTCAATAATGCCTCAGATATCAATCTTAACACATGCTATTTAAACTGTGATGAAGTCAATTTTTCTAGTTTCATACTTTACACATTCCAAATCCAAGTTATGAGATCATTTTTGCAGCCCTTTTCATTTGAATTAGGCCCCATTAAAAGATGAAAATTCCAGACTTCTCTTCCATAGGCATTACTCTATTGATGTCAGCCTGGTCAACTCAACTCTGAGAAGGCAAGCTTCTCCTCATTGACACTATCCACTGGCACTATCTCTGACAATGTTCTTCTTCAATTCTATAGGCCTTAGAAACTGACAATGTTAAGATGCTATGCATTAGGTACTCAATGACAACTACCTCTAAAATGTGCAGCCATTCATTTTCTTCTTCATAGTATCTGAAATTATCTTGGAAATTCATATTGATCTATATCATGGTGTATGAGGTTTCATTTCAAGTCAACTTCCTGGCACCAAAAAACAACAAGTAATGATTAACTCATGTGTCTGCAAACCATGTGCATCAACTCATCAAAAATCATTAGTAAGATAAGATGGGCATAACACTGGTAAGATACTTCAATTCTTCACAGTGTTATGAACTGAATATGTAAAGTGATTTTAATATGAAAAAATGTGTAAAAATGTATTTTAAGTCATGAGATAAAATATACTCTCAATATGAATGCACGTATAATTAATATATGAGTGAATATTAAAATTAAATAACTATATTTGGATATTAAACTAATTTCTTAATTTTTCCAGATAAATATAAATTTTCTTAACATTTTTATCAACTTTATGTACACATGATATATTCAGGAATACACTAAATACCTTGTATACTTTCTGTTAGTGTGTCAGATCTAAGTGGTATACATTTCTGTGAAAATATCATTTAATACCTACTGGTATAACTTACCTCACTGTGAGTCAGAAGCAATTCTATGGCAGCGAGCTTGTTTGTTTGTGTGTATTTGTGTGTGTGGAGCAGAGGGAGAGGGAGAGAGCTATGACAGATGCTAGTGAAACCAAATATGCTCAATTAATCTTGGCAAATGATTATAAAGAATTAGTACATAAAATCCATAGATATGAGATGTGCAATAATAAAGGTATAGGCCGGATGATATGGGAGCATAAAGAAGAAACCCTTGATTCTTCTAATGGAGGTAAGATTGAGTATAAATTTTGACAGATGATCAGTGTACACTCATGTTCAGAACAGGATCACTAATTTAAAATTAATATGATAATTGGAGTTTTATAATTTCCATTTGTAAGCATTTTCTGGAATTCAAGAAGTGCTTTCTGGTAGAGATCAGCATGAGTGAAGAAGGAAATTTTTATTTAAGAATCCAAAACATTCAACACAGCTGTGTCTGAATATGCAGGGTAAGGTGTGCTAGAAAAGAGGTTGAAGATACAGCTGGGGACCAAAACAAGAGGGCTGCTTTATTTTTTTTTTGGGGGGGGGGGGGCGCACATCACTGCTCTCTGGTGATGGGAGTAAGAGGCCCAGTCCCACTGTTAATTGAACCTCCATCCCAGTGGGCCACAGTCCTGCGCACAACCACTACGCCACCTGGGCTCAGCCCAAAATAGAGCCAATTTCTGTCATTTTTATTTATTTATTTGTTTTTGGGACTTCACTGCCCTCTGGTGGTGGGAGTAGGGGCCCAGCCTTGCTACTGGATTTGAACCTCCAACCCAGTGGGCCGCAGTCCCGCACACAACAACTAAGCCACTGGGGCTCAGCAAGGGGACTGCTTTCTTATAAAAAAGAACTTGAAATTTACTTAATGGACAGCAGGTTTGTTACATCTTGTGATGTTTTGTTTTTCTGTGAATATTATTATCTTTGTAAGTCTCTCTAGATAATATAGGCTGGATGAACAGTTTGGAGGAGAAAACAAAGGGACCGATGGTTGCAGGGGGACATGGGAAATGGGGAGGTGGGGGAAAGGAGGTGGTGTTGTCCATCCCAGAGATAAGGGAACACCAAGTGATCCAAAATCAGTGGCATGATGCATGTAGCAGACTTGATAGGGATTGGCCAAGAGCAATTTAACAGAGAAATTATTGAAACTTAAATGAAGGATATGCATGATAGTGGTATAAGAAGAAAGTAAAGGTAAATAAAGGAAGGAAATGGGAGACAAAGGGCATCTACATAGGTCTAAGTACACCATAAACATAGATGAATATATTTATAGATGATGATGGGGAAATAGATCTACGTGTATATACTCGTACAGTTAGCATTAAGGCAAGATGGACATAGGACTTCCATTCAAGTACTTCCTCAATGCCAGAATACTTTGTTCTATTAAATTGACTTTTCGCGATGCTCACCTTCCCAAGACAATCACTGAACACAAATGTGTGCACAAGCAAAAGTGGTGAAGAAAGTTGATGGTGCCCCATTATCAAATATATAACATCTGGGATCTTAAAGGCTTGAAGGTAAACAAGCGGTTATCTAGCTCAGAAGCAACAAAGTCCACATGAAAAAGCACATCAACCGGTATGACCAAGAGGAGTCAATGGAAGAGGAGTCAATGGAATCAGTTAGCAGTTATCAAAGAACAAAAATCATATCATTGTGTGCCCACCTTCCTGATATCATCACTGAAGACAAATGTGTGTGTAAGTAAATGTGGTGAAGAAAGCCGATGATGCCCAGCTATCAAAAGATATAGCATCTGGGGTCTTAAAGACTCCAAGATAAACACACAGCCATCTAGCTGAGAAGCAACAAAACCCACATGGAAGAAGCATGCCAGGCTGTGTTACCACAAGACATCTAAGGGATCAGGCATCAGAGAACTAAAAATTATATAATTACAAATGAGGGGGAGCACAAATTGGGGACCCAAAGTTTATCTGCAAGCAACATCCCTTTACAGAAGGGTCATGGTGAGGAGACAAGCCAGTCAGGGTGCAGTGTAGCATCGATGACGTATGCAACTCCCCTCTATTTCTTAAATACGTCCTCACTCCCACCTGAATTCTACCTTAAAAATCCAGTTAGACAAGAGTATGCACACTGGTACAGATAGGAACCAGAAACATGGGGAATCCAGGACAAATGATCCCTTCGGGACCAGTGGGGAGGGGGGTGATACCGGTAGAGTAGAAGAAAGGTGGAGTAGAAAGGGGGAACTTATTAAAATGATGCACATATTACCTCCGCGCTGGAGTATGGACAATAGGGAAATGAGTGAAGGGAAATATCGGACAATGTACAATATGACAGAATAATGATAACTTATAAATTATCAAGGGCCCATGAGGGAGGGGGGAGCAGGGAGAGAGTGGAAAAAGGAGGACCTAATACCAAGGCCTTAAGTAGAAAATATTTCAAGAAGAATGATGGCAACAAATGTACACATGTACTTTGCATAAAATGTAT
>PVJH01019193.1:0-43405 GCA_004026705.1 Nesogale talazaci | reverse complement strand
TGGTATAAGATATGAACAATAATAATAATTTATAATTTATCAAGGGGTCATGAAGGTGGGGGAGAGATGAAAAATAGGAGCTTACCCTAAGGTCTCAATAGAAAGTAAGCGTTTAGAAAATAATGATGGCAACATATGTACAATTTTGCTTGATACAATTGATGTATTGATTGTTATAAGAGCTATAAGAGTCCTAATAAAGTGATCTTTTAATTAAAAAAGCAAAATCAGTTTTCAAAAAATTCACTGTGACAAGAGAGCCCATTCCTAGGCAACACTACTAGGGGCACTAACTCTGAGCAAGTCACTTGATGCCTATTGTTACAGGTAGATTTGTTGTGCCAACATGGCCAATGAACATGTGAGATTAATTTAAGGGTGAAGATATAAATGGCTCGGTGCGTCTCACATTTCTCTCTCAAACTCTTGGATCTTCAGACCAGTGTGAATTTGACTATCTTGCCTTGTTCTGTGCCTTGATTTGCAAGCTTTACTACCAGTGAGACACCTAATCCATAAACTGTGTCATTGTAAGTTGGGGTTCCTTCAAGCCCTGCTTTGCCACGCTACTAGAATATACATCACTTGAGCCTGGGGACTGTTGGACCCTGACATCTGGGTGACTGCTAGTGACTTGCCTTGCTGCTTGCTGCCTGTGGCTGGATAGCCTGAATTCCTCTACAAAGAAAGGATTACTCGGTGGCTCTCAAAACTTGAAGGACTGCCAGGATATTAGCTGTCTCATGCAAGTGAGTTGTACTGAGTCATTTGTACTGCTTTATAGATCAATTAACTGTTTATTTCTTCTGTCTAACTATCTATCTATCTATGTACCATCTATCTATCTATATCTATCATCTATCTATTTTTCTGTCATCTATCTACCAATTATTAGTGTCTTGCTTTTGTTTCTCTAAAGAACCCTGTCTTATACACCTAGCTACCAGGAAAAATGAATACCACAAAAGCTCCACACAGTGGAGCTCTTTTCCATTTTGGGTGGGGTGAAAGGAACTCCTCTTATATAAAAAGATAGTATTCGGGCTGAACCCTGGTGGCATAGTGGTTGTGTGAGGACTGCGGCCCACAAGGGTTGGCGGTTCAAACTCAGCAGCAGCTCTCCAGGAGCAAGGCTCCCACTACTCCCACCAGGGGGCAGTGAAGCCCTCAAAAAAAAAAAGAGATAGTATTCATAACGACATAATAAACTAAAAAAGTCCTACACTGAGTCAGTTCCAACTCAGAGTGGCACTATAGGAAAGGGTAGAACTGACCCTGTTGGTTTCTGAAACTGTAACTTTCAGGGTGTAGAAAGATTTGTCTTTTTCTCCAGGTGTGCCTGGTGGTTTCAAAATGTTGCCCTTGGTATTAGGAGCGTCAAAGGTAACCACTGTACCATCAGGGCTACTAGTAATAGTAGGCTAATAGTAATAGTACAGGGCTACTAATAGTACTAATAGTACATAGAGAGGGTATATTTGGATGGAGACATTAGACTACATCTTTACTGAAAGATGTTCATAAAGACCAAATAAATGGAGAGGTAGGATATGGTTACAGACAGGAAGTTTTAGTATCAAAAGAGTCATACTCTTCATAAATTAATCCAAGAATTTAGATCACTTCCACTCAAAATGTAAGTGGGGTTTTCTATCAGCTTTGACATACAGAGTGTAAAACTTATGTAGAGGAACAAGGGAACAAGAGTGGCCAGGAAAAATCCATAGATTGAAATAGAGGGGCTCAACTTATTAGATACCAGGATTATTATGATGTTTTATTAATTAAAACGATGTGCTATTGGCACAGAGATAGGAAAGTGAGACAGTGGACCATGGTTGGAAGCCTGTACAAAGACACCTAGGTGTAGAAACTTGATACATGAAAGAGAAATTTTTGAAGATCAAAGGAGAAATGAGGGCATGGTTCTGGGACAAATGATTATCTTTTTGAAAGATGGAAATTAGATTAATTCTCTATATTTTCAGATCAATCCTATTTGCTTTAAAAATGTACATGTATAAAACAAAACACCTTTTAGAAGGAAATATTGGTAGACATATTTATGACTTTTGTGGAGAGGAGCAGTTCTTTTTAAAAATGAACGAAAGGCAAAACCATAAAGGCAGAAATTGAGAAGATAAACTACATTAAACATTTAATTCTGTCTGCATCAAAGGATGCCAAAATGAAAGTGAGAAGACAGTTGTGACAGAATAAGACAGTTTTGAAATAAATACAGCCCATGTAGGATTATTATTGTTCAGAACACCGAGAGAACTTGTAGAAGACAGTAGGAAAGAAGGGAAAATGTGCAATTTAATGATAAGGGAGGGATGTAGTCAGACAAATCTCCACATGGAAATTTAAAAAGTCAAAAAGTGTGAAAAAATCACTCCTTACCAATGTTGCTACTTGCTGATGAATTGGGTCTCACCCGAAGTGACCCTGTAGGAGTTTTTTTTCAAGAAGATTAAAAAAACCTAGAATGAATGCATTTGAATTGTGTCGCTGCTGAAGGATATTAAAGATATCATAAACTGTTAAATGATGAAACAAATCTGTCTTGAAATAAATACAGCCAGAATATTCCTTAGAGGCAAGAATGCTGAGGCTTTGTTTTACATACTTTGGGCATGTTTTCAGGAAGAACCGGCCCATGGAAGGCAGTCTGTTTGGTAAGTTTTGGGGCAGTGAAAAAGAAGGCCCTCACCAAGATGGATTGGCACAGCTGCTGCAACTGCGGTCTCCAGTGCAGGGACAATTGGGAGGCGGGTGCAGAAATGGGCAGCATTTGTTGTGAGGTGTGTAAAGTCTCTGTGGGTTGGAACCAACTCAACGGCCCCCAACAAAAACGGTCTTTACAAAAAATCTAGAGGGCCACATGTTTCCCCACTGGAGCGATGGACCAGTTTGAAACTCCACCATATCAGTGAATAGCTTTACATGCTTTATGTGCTCCATACCCATAACTCTCTTCATAGTCAGAAGGTCAAGAAAATCAGAATTGGAACTCCCATGTCCTCTCATTTAGCCCTAATAAGGGTGAGAAAATTAAAATGATTTATAATTTCACGTGTTGAAAAGAATGAAAGCCATAGACAAGCTTTTCTCAACCTGTGGGCCAAGACCCCTTTGGGGGTTGAACAACAACTCACAGGGGTCGCCCGATTCCTAACAGTAGCAAGATGAAGTAGCAACGAAAATAATTTTATGATTGGGGTCATCACAACATGAGAAACTATTTTAAAGAGCTATGGTATTAGGAAGGTTGAAGATCACTGCTATCCACACTCTCAGATACTGTTGGATATAGTATAATTGGTTCAATGGCTTTAGCAAATCATTTATGATAAGTGGCAAGGGAACAAACATTCCTAATGATGCAATGGTTGAGGCAATTAAAAAACCCCAGTTATGTCTTAGAACCCAGCAGCCACCCTGTGGGAGAAAGATGAGAGAGTCTGCTTTCCTAGAGAATGACAGCCTAGGAAACTCTATGGTAGAGTTTTGCTCTGTCCTATAGGCTTACATGGCCTCTAAGTAGTTCTTGTAATACAAAAAAAAATGAAAATTATATGAATGTTCATTGGAAAGGCAAAGATGAAATAAATTTTGATATACTCATGTAACAGAATATTTGACATGGTCTTAAATGAATGAACTAGAGACAAATGTTGCCATGTGAATAAATCACAAATATATAAAATGAATTGAGACACCAAATTACAAAAGAATATTGTTAATTTGAGTTCTGAATAATATAGCTACCCAGCCCAGATTGGAAGTTCAAGAAATGCATTGGGGTGGGGAAAGTTCTTGGGAAAAGCAGACAGAGTTTGCAGACTGTGTGATGTGTGTCTCACCATTTCAGAAGGGAGGAGAAAGAAAGAGAATGGATAGGTAGAGCCAGTCTCAGACTAAAACCTAGTTAAGCATGACTGATGGAAACCCAGGCCGCCAAATCACCCACTAAAGAAGTGCTAGGAATGCCTTGTAGCCATAAATGATTAATATGCTTTCCTGTCAACTAAATAGTTGGGGCTTGAAATTTTCCCAAAGGTACCTTGGTAGAAATGCCTGCTAATCTCCTTCGTAAAAATCACACATTGAAAACCCTTGGGAGTGTAGTTCTATGCTGACCCATATGGAGTTAACTTAGTGGTAGCTGATGGTTGTCCTCAGTCATTGATTTGGAATATTGCTGTTGTTATTAAGTGTCATCGAGATTGCTCTAACTCAGTGGCCCTGGGTACAACGTAATGAAATATCACCCTGTCCTGAGACTTTCTCACAACTCTTCTTCTGTTTGAGCCCATTGTGTCCATCCATCTCAGGGAGGGCCTTCTTCTTTTTACTCCCCATGGTTTTGACCTGTATCATGTCCAGTATGATGTCCTTAAGGGATCTGTCTCTTCTGAAAACATGTCCAAAGAGTGTGAGACAATTTTTTGCCCCCCTTGATTCCAAAAAGCATTCTACCTGTCCTTCCAAGAGAGACCTTTTTTGTTCTTTTAGTATTCCCTGGTACTTTCAATATTTTTGTCAGCACCATAAATTGGAAGTATTAATTCTTCCTCAGTCTTCCTTATTCAATGTCCAACTTTCACATATTTATGAAACAATTGATAACCCTGTGGCTTGCTTCAGTGACACCTTGGTCTTCAAAGTAACATCCTTGCTTTTCAACACTTTCCATATATTTCATGCAGCAATGGGTTCTTTGGCCTCTTGAATGCTGCATTCACTGGCAGTGATTATGGATTCATGCAAGATGAAATCCTTGACAACTTCATTCTTTCTCCATGTGTCATGATGCTGGTTCCATTATGAGGACTCTAGTCTTCTTTACACAGAGTTGCAATCCATAGAGAATCCTGGGATCCTTTATCTTGATCAGGAAGTGCTCAAGCTTTGCCACTTTCAGCAAGCAAGTTTGTGTCATTTGCGTACCAAAGGTTGTTAATGAGCCTGTCTCTAATCTTGATATTGTGGTTGTTTTTTTCTTCAGATAGTCAAACTGTTCAGGTCGGGTCATTTGCTCAGCATATAGACTGAGTAAGTATGGTGAAAGGATACAAACCTGACACACACTTTTCCTGTTTTTTAAATCACAAAGTAGATCCTCGTTATTTTCAAACAGCTGACTCTCTCTTGGTCTATGTACAGACTCTGCATGAACACAATTAAGTATTCTTTTATCGTTCTTCTCAATGTTAGCCATAGTTTGATATGATACACACTGCGAATACCTTTGCTCAGTCACTAAAATGTAAGTAAACCACTTTCTGATATTTTTACCTTCTATCCTTGTTCCATGTTGTCTTCTGATCCAGTTTGCATTTTTGACTACCTTCTATCAATGTACTGCTACAGCTTTTTTGAATGACCATCAGGAAAGTTTTACTTATAAGTGACATTGATATTTAATAATCTTCAAACAGTACTGGGTCACTTTGTTTTTTGAATGAAAACAAATACTATTTTTTCAAAATATGGTTTATAGCTATAAACACATAGCTGTCCTTCAGTTGTTTTAGCATACACAAGCAAATCCTTCCAGTTGTTCACCAGCTTATTAAAATATTTCAATTAGTATTCCATTATTTCCTGGATCCTTGTTTTTCACTAATGCCTTTGGTTTAGCTTGTATTTTATTCTTCACTATCATTTGTTCTGGATTATGTGTTATCTCTTGAAATAGTTGAAAGTGTTCCAAATAAGATATAGGGATCATGATGAATTGGGATTAATTTCATGGCAGGTTTTTTTAGGGGAATATAATGCCTTTATAATAATGCATATTTCTTTCTGGTATCATATTTCTGCTTTTTAGAGGACTTCTCTGGCAGTTTTCTGTAGCATGGTCTGTTGGTGCTCCTTCTTTTGATTTTAATATATTGGAGATGCTTTCATTTTCCTTTTTTTTTTTTTTTTGCTGGATACAGTTTTCAATGGGCTTTTGTTTTTCTTTCAAAACTTTAAAATATTAACTATCCTTTTCTTCAATTGTTAATTTTTTGATTATATGAGAAGCATTATGATTTTTATCTTGTTAAGTTCTAGTTTTAACACTTGCTTATCAGTTTCTGATGCTGTGGTGACTTATGTGTTGCTGGATGCTACGCCACTGGTATTTCAAATGCCAACAGAGCCACCCAAAATAAATAGTTTAAAGTGGAGCTCACAGAATAAGTAGAGACTATGGAGAAGGAGTTAGCGTCCTTAAGTAAGTGGCCCCTAAAAACCTTATGCATAACATGGCAATATTGTCAGTGAATGAAAATCTAATGAGTGGAAGTAGAACATTGTCAGAGACAGTGATGGAGGAAGATCTATCCCCCACCTCTCCCCACATGCACCCATTCTGAAGGCAGTCTAATTGTGAGCCAGCGGGAACAGCTTTCTGAAAGTAGTCCACAGTGCTGATGGACTAAAGCCTGTGGGAGTAGAATCTGTGGGATTTTCATTTGCTGATCAGGTACAACTTATGGTGAGAAGAAACCACTGGAAAATCTATGACCAATTATATGAAGTATAAATCTATAAAAATTAGAAGTCATCAAAATTGAAATGGAATGCATAAAAACCTATATCCTAAGGATTAGTGAGCTGAAATGGCTCAGTATTGGCCATTTTGAATAAGAGAATCACATGGTTTACTATGCCAAGAATAACACGATCAAGAGGAATGGTATCACATCCATTGTATCACAGTCTCTCCTGTGTGTGGGAAGTCACTGATCCATCTTCCGACTGTGTGGAGGCATCAACTTCTTTTTCTCTGGGACTTGGAACCAGGAAAGCAGCAGATAGGGAATTATGGAGAGCAGAGCTCTGTCATCCACCATAAAAAAAGAAAAAAATCTATCATGTAACACAATGCCATCTGTATAGGATTATATGTATCTGCCTTCAAGGAAATCCAATCATTACAGCTATTCAAACTTCTGCACAAAACAAGAAAGCTAGTGATTGAATAAGTTGAATAACTCTTCCAATATTTTCAGTCTAAAGTTAATCAAACAGGAAATCAAGATGCACTCTTATTTGTTGGTGAATTCCATGCAAAATTTGAAAACAAAGAAGGAACCGTAGTTGGAAAATGTGGTCTTGGTGGTAGAAATGAAGCTGAAGATTGTATGTTAGAATTTTGCAAGACCAACAATTTGCTTATAGCACATACCTCTTTTCAATAACAGAAACATCAACCATACACTTGGACTTCTCCAGATGGAATACACAGCAATCAAATGGACTACATTTGTGGATAGAGGCTATGGAGAAACTCATCATCAGGAGGAAAAATCAGGCCAGGGGCCAACTGTGGAACTGACCATGAATGGCACGTGCATAAATTCTAGTTGAAGCTGAAGAAAATTTAAAAAAGCCCACAAGAGCCAAATATGACCGAGAGGCTATATCACTTTAATTTCAAGAACATCACAAGGATAGATTTGCTGCACTGAACACTAATGACAGAGACTTGATATGCTGTGGAAGGATACAAAGACCATCATTCATGAAGAAAAAAAAATGGTCATCAAAAAGAAAGAAAGCCTTGTTTGGGTTTCAGTAATTCCTCTTGGATACATTGCCCTTGATTAAGCCCTACCAGGTCTCCTATCTTCTCTTGATCATCATTTTAGATCACTTGCTAGTCTCTTGTCCCTGACATACAGCTTTCCTTCAGTTCTTTAATTCTTCCCCCCATCCACTATTACCATCCCAATTCTACTTTACAAATATGGCTTGACCAGAGCATATACATGGGTACAGATAAGAGTTGAAAGCACAGAGAATCCATGACACATAAATCCATCAGGACCAACAATAAGAGTTGTGATACCAGGAGGGGAAGGGGACACTGGGTAGAAGGTGGAGCAGATCACAATGATCTATCTATAACCCCCTTCCAGGGGGATGGACAACAGGAAAGTGAGTAAAGGGAGACATTGGTCAGTGGAAGACATGAAAAAATAATAATAATTTATAAATTATCGAAGGTTCATGAGGGAGGGAGGGTGGAGGAGAGAGGGGGGAAATGAAGAATTGATACCAAGAGTTTAAGTAGAAAGAAAATGTTTTGAAAATGATGATGGCAACAAATGTACAAATATGCTTGACACGATGTATGTATGCATGGATTGTGATAAGAGTTACATGAACCTCCAATACAATGATTTGTTAAAAATGATAGCAAAGCAAGAAAATCTCAAAGTGAATGTCTGAAGAGACTCTTAAACTTGCTCTCAATGGTAAATTAGCTAAAGTGAAGGGGGGAAATAATGAATTAAAAGAGCTGAGTAGAAAATTCCAAAGGGAAACTTGAAAAGTCAAATATTATAATGAAATGTTCAAAGACCTAGAGTTATAAAATAAAAAGGAAGTACATGCTCAGCATCTCTTAAACTGGAAGAGCTAAATAATGTCTTTGATTCTGGAATTGTAATATTAGAAGAGTCTATGGACAAAATATTGAATGATGTGGGAAGCATCGAAAGAAGATGAAAAGGCAGTGGGTTGCTTTGGTCTGTTTCATTTGTCAGTCTGCCACAAGCCATCTCTCAGTATGAGTTATCTGGAACACAGAGAGAAATTGCCAAATCATTAGGAAGACCATGTCCAAGATCTCTGTCTGAAGTGGTGGAGTCCATTCAGATCAAAATCTATCAGAGACTGTGGAACAGAGACACAGCACAGCCCTAAGACTATGAGATACCTCCCCATTTGGTCAGAGACTATGGAACTGTGGGACAGAGCAACAGACATGCAGGATGCAGGGAGCTCATGGCTGAGAGATCAAGGACCAGAGAGAGACTTCCCTGCTAAGTAAAGAAAGCTATTTCTGTGGACCGATGATGGTATCCTTACTACTGATGATCCTGACTTGTGATAACCACTTATTTTTATTAAATTTCCCTAATAAAAAAGAAGATGAATAGAACATATAGAGTCACTTTACCAAAAAGAACTAATTAACTAACATCCCACCATATCAGGAGGTATCATTTGAACAAGGACCAATGGTACTTAAGGAAGTTTCTAGTTGCACTGAAAGAATTAGCCAAAAAGAAGGCTCCAGCAATGGTGGCATACCAGTTGAAAAATTTCAACCAGCTGTTGAAGCAATACAAGCATTCACTCATCTAGGCCAGGAAATTTGGAAGATTGAAATTTGGCCAACTGACTGAAAGAGATCCATATTTGTATTCATTCAGTAAGGGTAAGGATGCAACAGATTGCTCACATTATAGAACATTATCACTGATATCACGTGTAAGTAAAATTTTGATGGAAAATCATCCCACAACAATTGCAGCAATATATTGACCATGAACAGCTAGAAGTTCAGTTTGGATTCAGAAGAGGATCTGGAACAAAGAACTTCATTGTCAGTGTCAGATAGATCTTAGCTGAAAGCAGGAACTACCAGAAAGATGTTTACTTGTGTTTTATTGACTATACTAAGGCATTAAACTCTATGGAGCATAACAAATTATAGATAAACTTGAAGAATGGGCATTCTAGCACACTTCACTGTGCTCATTCAGAACTTGTACCTGGATCAAGTTGTGTGAACAGAACAAGGAATGCTCCATATTTTGAAATTAGGAATGGTGGATGTCAGTGTTGTATCCTTTTACCATACTTATTTTACCTCTATGCTGAGCTGTAATTGGCTAAACTGGACAAACAGGGCTATGTGAAGAAGAGTACAGCAATAAGATTAGAAGAAGGCTTAGTAACATCTTTCTATATACAGATGACATAATGTTGCTTGTTGAAAGTGAGGAAGAAATTTGAAGCACTTGCTGATGAAGATGAAGAATTGAACCCTTCCAGGTAGGTTACAGGTCAATGCCAAGAAAGTAAAAGTCCTCACAAATGGACCAGTAGGTAACATGATAGATAAAAAAAAAGATTGAAGCTTTTAAGAAAATCATCTTGCTTGGATCCATAATCTATATCTATGGATATAAAGTTGAGAGATCAAAAGATGCATTGTCTTGGTCAAATGGGCTACACCGCCTTTCTTCCATGGGGAGGTTACTGGTTAAAAACTACTGATCTTCAGGATTGCAGCATAATGTGTAAACCCTATACTACCAGGGCTCAAAATAAGTTTTTTTAAAAGCCCCCCTCAGTAGAAAAACAAACAAATAAAAAATAAAATTAAAAAGTCCTCACAAAACTCTGTTCACAAGAATTTATAACAGTTTTAGTCTTAATTGCCAAGATTTTAAAAAAATCAAGATATCCTATATTTGATGAGTAGATTAATAAGTCATAGTATATCCATACAGATTTTGTTGGTGTTTGTTCAATATATCTATCAAGCCACAAAACAAAAACCAAGTAAGTAGAAAAATGGAGGCATGTTAAGTGCATATTGCTAAAGAATCCATGAAAATCCTATATACTATATACTTCCAATTACATGCTATTCTGTAAAATGCAAGACTACAGAGATAGGAAAAGGGCCAGTGGTTGTAGAGTCTGAGGGATACGTTCAGAGGGAAGGGATCAATCATTCAAATGCAGGGGATTTTCAGGCCAGTGAAAATATTCTGTGTGATATTGTACTGATACATACATACATGATGCTCTGCAGTTATGAAAACCATAAGACTCCTCAAAGAAAAGAGTGAGAATTAATGTAAACTATAGACTTTAAAGGGAAGAAATTCAATATTCAATATATTTTCTGAATTTCTCTTGAAAGTAACACTTCCTTAAAAATAAAGCATATTAATTAAAACACAGCTAAGCACATGGATTATTACCTGTCCAACATTTCATAAGAGTGATAAATGTATAAACAACAACACGCACCACGCCAGTAGATGCTAAAGGAAACCCTCATATACAGAATGAACCTCAACCTAGCTCAAATGTAATCCATCTTGTGACTTTTAAGTACTCCCTCCTTCCTATTCAGAACAAAACAACCAAATGTGTCCCTGAATCTCATGCAGAAAAATGACTCACTCACCCATGACTCATCCTTAGTTACAGGAGGCACCTATAACATTGACTTTGGGATTAAGAGGCAGGAAGTGAATGAGGAGGGATAACTTGCCATCTGTATTAAGCACTGTTAAAAACGTGCTTTATCTAACTGAGACAATGGTTTTGATAAGAGGAAATCTGAAAAATAAAATCACTCACAAACAAAATAAAATCACTCTCAAATCGAACCATGTCAACTTTATATGCATAAAGCATCTCCTCTTATATCCATTTTTACTGCCTTTGTTCATCTCTGGAATCAAATATTTTGTGAAAAAATTGAATGGCTTGAATAGCCTTGTCTTTGCACACACTTTATTCCCAGCAAGAAAATGTAGAAACAAAAGAAAGGTTAGTAAAGAAGACTGAGATTCAATGAAACCCCTGATATGTTACCAACTTTTTATACATTTTTATAATTCCAGGACCTTGACTTCTTATATTTTTCATTTTCAGGATATGCTTATGCATTCTATTCTCCTAAATACCAACACCATCACCCTCTACCAAATTTTCTCTACTTTTATGGAGAAAAAGCTTTAATGTAATCTAGATTAGAATAAATTGGCCTCTGAAACATAATGGAATCACTGTGTAAGAAGTGGTAAGGTTTAAGGGAACTTGAACTTGAACAATATTTCCATCCTTTTAAGATGTCTCCTCATCGTAGTCTGTCTTTAGGACATGCTATTCACTCTTACTATGCCTCTTTCTTGCATCAGATGTAAATCAGAATTCAACAGAATCCCCATTGCCTCTCCTCAAATCACTAAGATGGTATCAGGGTAGAGGAAAGAGACATAAATAGACATTGAAGGCCACTGTGACTCTGGGCTTTGCATTCTTATGGGAAAGAGAGTTTTGATGCTTAACTTCCATTCATATTTATATTAAGATTCAGCTGGTGAAAAATTACATAGGAATTATGGTCACATTTCTATCTAAAAATAATTATGTCAGTTAATTTGCTCAACTACCTTAGGTGATGATGATGGCACTGAGGTGACAACAATCATGATAGATGGTAGATTATAGATTCATGGACTCTGACTCTCCTTGAAATCCATTTTAATCTTGACCCATATTAGAACTCTTCCTCACCTGTCATCCTAAATATGTACAGGCACTTCCGGGTGACACATGTATACTTACTGGTCCTTGTGTCACTGCTTCTTTTAAATGCCAAAGACACTTGGGACTTCTGGCTCTACGTTGAATACTAAACATTTAGATATCAATCTTTAGTGACCAGGACTTTCTCCCTGGGAAATAAACATTCAGACAGTTATTGCTATTGTTAGGTGCTATCAAGACAATTTCAAATCATAATGATTTGCTGTATAGAATTGAGCAGAATTGTGCCATCATCTTATGTTGATATGGCTCAATCCATTGTTGCAGTCACTATGGCAGTTGATCACATTGAGGGTTTTTCTCTGTACCAAGCATGATGTCCTTTGCCTGGGACTGACCTCTCCTGAGAGCTTGTCCTGATAAGATAACTTGTTTTTGAGATGAGTCTTGTCAGCTTCTCTTCTACGAAGTGGTCTGGCGGTACTTCTTTGAAGAAAGATTTTCTTTTTCATTTAGCAGCCTATGCTACTTTCAATATTCTTCACCCACACCATAACTCAAAAACATCATTTATTCTGAGGACTTTTAAATGTATTTCTTGTTCTGTTTCCACATGCTTTTGAGGTGATTGAAAATACCATGATGTGGGTCAGGTGCATATTAGCAATTAAAATGACTGCTTTGCTATTTAACACATTAAAGAGGTTTTGTGCAGTAGTTTTGCCAATGTAAAACTTGTCTTAATGTTATGTATATTTTCCTCACTCTGAAACAACTGAATGAATCCCTACTGAAAACAGTCTTTTAAACACTCACATCCACTTTCACTTGCTGCAAGTGGTCTTTTAAAGTCACTGAAATCTTAGAGCTTTTCCTCGCACAACTCAAACACCCGCTGCTATCGAATCTATTTTGAATCATAGTGACCCTATGGAACAGAGGAGTTATTTCCCTTTGAGTCTCTCAGGCTATAAAATTTTTATGGGAGTAGAACGTTTCATCTTCCCCCACATGAAGTAGCTAGTGGATTTGAACTGCTGATTTCATGGTTAGCAGCTGTGCTAGTCTGGGTAGACTAGAAAAACAAATTCACAGACAGTCATGTTTATGAGGAAGAGCTTTATATCAAAGTGTCATTGTATGGTAATAAAACATCCCAGCCCAGTCCAGATCAAGTCTATATGTCCAACATTAGCCCAAGTGTCTGATACCAGTGTATAAGTTCTTCTTCAAACTCACAAAACACAGTCAATGATGCTGAATGCAGGAAGATCCCAGGCCAGGGGTGGAAAGTCTTATGGATTCAATGGTGATGAAAGCATTTCAGTGCTGGTGTGAGTTTCCACGCGGCTCCTCCAGCTCCAGGGTTCTAGCTTCGTCAGCATTGTTCCATAAGGTTTGTCAGCAGGAAGATGAAGTAGAGAGTTTGTGTCCCATTTCCAGGGAGGAGGAAAGGAGTTCCCAGAATCCTCAGGACAAGGCCATGTCCACAGAGAGGCCTCATTGGCCATACCCTGATTGACAGGCTAGACTTCACCCCTTTTCCAATTTGACAAATTATGTAACTGCCACGGCAGCCCAGCATACAACCCGCCAAGTTACTTGGGTTACTTTGCTTGTGTTAAGTAAGTCTAAACAAGAACCGCATACACTTGTGTTGACTTATCTAAACATTCTATTTATTTTCAACTTTTAATTATGTATTAAATGAATATTTAAAAGAAAGATCACCAGTCTTAGGTTCAGCAGTGAACAGACATTTTTGTTTCAACTAATCAATGACCATCTCCTTGATGTACAGAACTTATTCTGTTTTCTCTGTATGTTTCCCGTTTCTGTCCCTCCTCTGTCCTAACCCTCTGAATTTTTTCATTGGGTAAATGCTTCCCTTTTGATCTAAAACGGTTCATTCTTCTGTGACTGGGTGAGCCTAGGGGTCCCACCTATTTCTATGTGACAGGTAAACCTAGTTTCTTATAATTTTACATTTTGTTCCACATTTTTCTCCCATTCTCCCTAGGTCCTGATATGTTGATCCTTTTCAGAGCCATTGCCATTTCTAGGCAGGCACCATCTAGTGCTTCTGGTCTCGGGGTTGTGGAGAGGGATGTTTGTGTGATCCCTTAGTTCATTGAACTAATTTTGTTTCCATATGTCGTTCAATTTAGGTGAAGATTCTTAAAGGCACATGTAAGAATGGATGGTTCTCACAATCTGGGGATTGCCTGTATTAGCTAACTTTCAATATGCCATCAATTTCTGTCTTCCTTATTATTACTATTAAATGATGGCATTCAAAGACTCACAAAGGTGATCAATAACGTAAGTAAACCCGGCTTCTTGATAGTGAAAAGAAGGCTGTGTTTGTTAGGCTCTCTGTGCCTGCGCGGTGACCATAGGAACACGTGGGCAGAGTTTAATCCGGTTGCCGCTTGATTGGAAGCAATAGCGATAAAGGGCCTTGGAGGCTGTCTTTCCGCTCGACCTGAGTTAGCTGCTCTGCCTCCGCGTGCTATGCTCCCTGTGGGCAGTGCAGTGCTCTCCTCCACCCGGCCCGCACAACCCTGTGAACAGCGGGGCCGAGGGGCTGGGCTGTGCTGCTCCATGCCTAGACACCGCCCCACCCTGCTGCACCTGCTGCCTGGGTGCCCCCCTGCACCTCCAGCCTGCCATTTTGCATGGCTATGTCATGAAGGTATATCCTGAGGCTGTGCCTGGACCTGCTTTGCCATGCTGTGCTGCTGGCCTCTGCGACACCTTGGCCATCCGTCAGTGGCGACGTGAGTTAGAAAGACCTTCAGTTTATTAACTGTCCCACCAAAGTGAGATGAGCTGAGCTCTCTGTACCGTTGTGTGGACTCGTTTGCTGTTATATCCCTTTTCTCTACCTAAACCTACCCCTTCATATAGATATGTGATTATAAGGGCCTTGGTTTTGTTTCTCTAGAGAACCCTGCCTAACACAATGGCCAACAGTAAATATTAGGCTTTCCCCATCACAAATAACGATACTAAGCCTTTCAATATCATTCTTCCAGTCAGTGGTGAAGCTTCATTCAACTCCACATCTGACCCCCAAAGCTCCACTTTTTCCTACTTCCCTGGGTTGCTACCCCATGCCTCTGTTGCTAAGGTATTGTCAAAGATTATGCCTCAAAATAACTTCAAACCTTAAAATATTTAAATGTTGACACTGGAAGTTTGCTTTTTAAGCTCATCACATCCAACATCATAGAAGAGGAGAGGCTATTTAGGGCAGGATAAATGGGCACCCGACAGTGAACTGCAAGCAAGTGTTTGTACTTTAAGAAACAAATGTGCCCCGGCTGCTACTTGAGAGTTACTCAGCGTCATCTTGCGGAGAGTTCAGAAGACAGAGACACATTTTCTAAATGATCTCTCAAACTCGGTCGGAGTTCTTTCCAGCCCTTTCTGAAAGGTTCGTTTCATTTACTATCATTTGAGCAGCTAAGAGTGGCATAATTATAGCTGTAAAACAATTCCCCTGGCTGTCAATGGTTGAGCACTCTAATCTACCACCACCATCATCCAAGTGCCCAGACGGTGATTCACATGACATAGACTGATGGTGAAATCAACATGGTTCTGCAGAAGAAAAACATAGTTCAGAGTGAAGATATAAAATACCTGGCTTTTGTATGGTATCAGAGTAGTCATACAACTAGCCATCTGGGGTCAGAGAACACTGGGGCAGAATATTATTATTTCTGACTTTGCTTTGTTTCACTTTCTCAAAGCGGAGGAAATTGGAAATTGTCAAATTTTATTTACCATCTCTATGATTGTCAGTAAATTACTTAACCTCTGTGACCCTTGCTTCACATATCAAAAAACTAGAAATAATTTCAACTCCCTCAATTTTTTTGTGAGGTGTGCAATATTCTTGGCTTCCAATCAGAGCAAAGTGAGTCTTACCAACCATCAAAGAACTTTAACAATTTTTATTTTATATTTAATATTTCTATCACAGAAAGTTTAGCCTGGGGACAACAATGAAAAATTTTTTTTTCATTTCTTGTTGCATCATGTTTCCCTTTCCTTTCGTGGAGTTTTGAAATCTGTGATAGATGATGGCACGACAGTGAAGCTCTGTAGTCAGCCAGTCACCCAAGCTAGGCTTGAGATTCCAGTCCCCCAACCCTTAGGGAGTGACAGACGTGAAATCATTCCCTTCCCCACAGGGATATTTATGCTGGACAGATGACTGTTAAGAAGGTAATGCTTCTTGGCCAGCCTGACAGTTTTCTCAATAAAGGAGTTCCCCAGCATTGCAAGCTTCAGTCTTAACTCCGTCTCACATACTGACTTCCTCTTCCCTACAAGGTTCCAAGTCCCCTCATTTGATCGTGCATGTGGGAAGAAGTATCTGGGCCTATGTGGATCACCCCTCTTACCTATCCTGTTAAGTGCCAGTCCCCTCAAAGAGAAGGAGGCATTTACAGCTCCTCCTTTGGTGTTAATGACATTTCATAGAAGACCAGTGCCATTCATTTCTGGGTAGAAACATCTACCTAACTCTGGGGTCCTGTATAAAGAAGTGCACTCATCAAACAAACCACATGCTCTATCAACCATGTTGTCGGTAATGAAAGCAAAATTTTCATCTCCATTTGACTTATTCTTTTATCCTAAATCTCAACCAATTTAGGATTTTGAAAGGAAAGAACAATATTGTTTTCAGGACCTCCTTAAACTTCAAGTCCACATTTCCTCAAACCAGATTTCATTATCATCCTCACTCATTGAACCAAGACCACTTCTGAGTCTATAATTATGATTATTTATATAAAGTAGAATTCACAATTTTTCACAGAATAATTTAGCATTGTGACTTTCATAGGCTGCTTACCATGGGATCAATGCCAAGCTAACTAAGCCCCACATCTGGAAGAAAAATAAAGATTTAATTTCTGACTTCTAAGGAGTCTTTAGTCTAAAAAGCTTTAATGCTCAAATATCTATGTGTGATCCTCACCTAAGATATAACACTGATGCATGATATCTGTATAATACCATGTTTCCCTGCAAATAAGATGGGGTCTTATATTTATTTTTTCTCAAGAAGACACCCTAGGGCTTATTTTCAGGAAATGTGGGTGTGTGGTAAGTACAGTACAACAATCTACATTTATTCAAATATAGTTAAGTTGTCTTCTTCTGGGACATCATCATAACTCTCCAAACCCCAAATTCCATCCTGAACCTTGCAACTCTACTTCCTTTAGAACCATTGACCCCAGTCTCTCCTGTTGAGCAATAGAGCTCTCATTAAGTGAGCAGCTTTTAACCATGTGACCTGCTCAGAGTGCACTGGTAACAACACTGTGAGTGCTTTTATCCTGTGAATTTTTTACTCAAATCACAACCTCTTGCAGGCTAGGCTTCACACAGCTTCCATGCTGATTTCTTGTCCTTATATTTTCAGTGTAGTCCTTAATTTCCATGCACAAATGGTATTTGAATGACTTATTTATTGCAATATCAAGAATCTGCAGAAAGGTCACGATGGAGCAAAGGAATGCATGCATTGTGCAGATACGCTGCAGAGTCATGCCCATCACTAGGTCTTATTTTCAGGGCAGGGCTTATATTGCACAAATGCTTAGAAATCCTGCCAGGGCTTATTTTATGGACAGGTTTTATTTTTAGAGAATAGTGGTATATGTCACATATATTACCAATATCATTCTTTGAATAAGATATTTTACATTTATGTTTCTTTTGCCCTCACATCTATTTTTACCTCATCATTTTACTTCATCATCTTAAAGGAACAAGCCTTGATTAAAAATTTTCATAGATGAAGGAGAAGAGCCTTAAAAAGGCAGTCTTAGTTAAGATCATCCAGGTCAGCATAGTACAACTGTAAACATGGAATTCACTTTGTCCAATCTCATGCCTTCACATTGCCTATAGCTTAGTGGGAGAGACAGAGAGTAAACAAGAAATTGCAGCTCAGACAGTTGATATCTACATCATAACTACTGCCTCAGGAGAACACCTAGAAATAACCTATGAACCAATATTGGAGACTCAGAACAGACTTGCTAGAGGAAAGTGGGGATATAGGTAGGGATATGAGTGCTCCAGGCAGAAAGAACAGTATATGCAAAGAGTGGAACAAAATAATCTGATTCTTCAGGGAATTGTGAAGTGTCCAAAATGGATGGCTAACATGGAGTTAAAAAAATCACAACAGATGAGTGCCATGGTAAGCAAGATAGACTTTACTAACCAGTCTCTTACTATGGGCTTCATTACAAACAAAATAAAGACCTCCCAGAACAATTTTTCATCAAACCAAACCAAGTAAGAAATACCAAGTGCCTTCTTACCTCTGGAAGCCAAAACAGAAAGGGAAATGTTGAGATGATAGTCTTGACACAGACAACGTTGGATTCATCGGATAAAGCTTGCCTTTGTTTACCCAAGAAGAATTCTGGGATTCAAATAATTGTGCACAAAACAGAGAAGGTTGTCTCAGAACCCTTTTGTGTTCAGAGAGCACCTCCTGCAAGCAATCTACACATAAAAATTGGTAACCGTCTTAGGGATGTTTGAGAATTAGCTTCTGCATTTTCAGCCAGCTGTGCTTGGGCATGCTGATGGATTCTGACCATCAGGTGATTTGATTTTCAAGGCACCTAAGTATTTCCCTTTCCTTTTCATTCCTGGAGACCTTCAGACTGTCACAAAGCATAACATGGTTCAGCATAGGTACATTCTGTCCTTTTAAAAGCTCATACACACAGAGTCATTTCGAACTAGATGTCTTTCTTCACCAGCAAACACAGACGCTGATATTAAGTGGCTCCATATATCAGAAGGGCACATCCAGAATATACAACCATCATAATTCCTTGTATTTGTGTACTGCTTTTTATTTATAATTTATATGCAGCTGCTCCCCAAGAGGATGTGAGAGAGCGGCAGCCCTTTATAATTTATAAAGTGTCCCATCTTATGACAACCCACTGAAGTAGAAAAAAAAAGCAAAAAGCAAACCAAATGTTGATATTCTTGTTAGGCAAAAAGAGAAACTGAGGCTCAAAGTGTACAGTGATTTTTGAAAGTCCTCCCTGAAATCTCCCCAAACCTCAAGCTGTGCCCTTTTAAATTGCCATAGGCCACCTCCTCTGCTAACGTGTGAAATGACTAGCTCTTCTGATGAACATATTAGGAAATGAGTAATAAGAGACCATCACAAGAGAATTTATGGAAAGTCTTTTGCACATACCTTCCCAGTCTCTCTTTCTCATGTTAGGAATAATTGCTAATGTTTGAGTGCTGAGGATGAGCTGAGCCCAGATTTAACCTTTAATCAGTATTGCTGTGCTTAATCTCCACAGCAGTCCTCTGAGACGGGTCATGTTAATGTTATTTTATGCATGAGAAAACTGAGGCAGAGACACGTGAAGTCACTTGCTTATTGAGAATGACCTTGTTTCACTGGCATGTGCACAAGAAAGTGTGAGCTTTTATGTGGGTGATAGCAATTTGTATTCCAACAAATCCAAGGTCTATCCTACTATTCTTATCCTGCAATACCTGCAGTAGGGAGGAGATAAGAGGAATATAGGAAAAAAAATCACTGGATGGTCGAAGCAGTTATTTTGCTGTTGTTAGCAGCAGAAAAGACCCCCATTAGAAGAAAACACAGAAAATCTTTATATTTAACTACTTAAAAATCATTGATAATATTTCCAACAAACAGGAAGTTAAATTCTGGACATGTGTGATAAAAATTATTTCTTCTAATTTAAGGTAAGTGATATCTGAGGACCTTATCTCACTTGAAAGAGACAATTCAGAAGGTTAATTCATCTGAAATTACTTAATCAGTAAATGGTGGGGACAAGATTCTAACTAGCCAAAGCTATTTGAATTTTTATTGCTATTAAGTGTTTTACTCTGTTGCCTTCTAGTAAGGAACAGAAAATTAGAGGATGAAGTTAGTGACCATTGCTTATTAAATTAATCTTAATAACAAACAAAAACAAAGATTTCAGTCCACTATAACATGTTTCCTAGCAGTGTGCTTACAGAGCGGTCAATGTGTTATTTCATATTTTTTAGACTCTCCATTTTATGTATGTTCATATATTAGAACTATTTGTTGGTTAGTTCTAAAGTTAGAGAGATAAAAGTTTATCGAATTATGCTACAATTTTAAAAGCAATCATCAATATATTTAAAATAACAACTTTGTACAGCTTTGAAGTCAGTCATATGGGGAAATATGCACTAAAGCAAATGGCACAACCTCAACAAAATACGGGGGCAAAGTAAAATGATGACGAAGACCTAGCAGACTGCATCTCTCAAAAGTAGCTGCATTACTATAAATATGGCAACCCCCATGCTCTTAGAATGTTTTCTGAGGAATGTGGTCTATGCCCTTTTCGCTTGAAACTGTAAGACTTTTGTAACTGATTTGGCTAACAGAATTCAGTGGATGTGATGTTAAGTGGATTCATCAAAGCACAAAACAGGTTCCACCTGACTTTCATTGCTATTTGCTTGCCCTGGGAACCCAGCTACCATGTTGTAAGAAAGCCCAAGATGCATAAGAAACTAGTGAGGATGGTCTGACAGACATTTCCATCTAGATCCCCAGCCAACCAGACTGCTAACCGAGTCAATGAGTAGAGGAGGATGCAATTCATGCCAGCTATGAGGCAGTCTTGGCAATTGAGGGCCAAGCTCTATAAAGCAAGGAAAATCCATCCTAGCAGTGCCTCATCTCAATCCTTGATTCACAGAAATTTTGGGAAACCATTAGGTTTGAGATTGATTAGATGCACAGTGACAGCCAGCTAATAAACGAGAGAGAGAGAGAGAGAGAGAGAGAGAGAGCTAGCCAAAATTAGATAACAAGAACAAGTGTAAGTATATCAGAGTCCTTAAGAAATATGAAAAATAACCATGACTCAGGTTAAGCAGGTCTTTGTCCTTGCTCTTCAAAACTCTAAAGAGGTATTTTTCAGTACATTTACCTAAGACAACTCATCTTTACCAGTTTTATTGGCGTGTAATTCACACATCATACACATATGATTCACATATTCATTAGTCAATCATATCAAGAAGAGTTGTACCATCATCACCACAATACTTTAGAACTTTTTCTGCAGCAAGAATATACGGACGTGGCAGTTACATGGCCTTACATTGCCTATTATTGGGCATTCTCACATGAAAGAAGTCTAATGACTTCCAAATCTACCCACGGCCTTGGGGTAGCACTGCTCATCTTCTCACTAGGGCATCACAGTCTTAAGTCCAAAGATGCGTATAGTTTATTTATTGTGGAGCAGGTGTGTTTGAGGGAAATTTTGGCTTACTTTGGTTTCTGTGGATCATATAGTGTTCTGTACTCCTAAGAAGACACAATCTAAAGGTCAGATGGCCTCTAGTATGGGCCTGGATTTAGATGGATCCTTTCTCTGAGAATTGACTGTGGATACAAGCAAAACTAAGTCCTTGACAATTCCAGCCCTTTCTGCATTTTTCATGATGTAACTCACTAGTCCAGTTGTGAGGATTTCTGTCTTCTTTATGTGGAGTTATAATCCAAACCGAGACTGAAATTCTTGATGTTCATCATTAAGTGCTTTAATCCTTCTCATTTTCCACTTAGTAAGCAAAGTTGTGTCACATGTCTCACATGTTATCTCTTCAAATGGCGACATGCTGACTAGTTCTTTAAGGTACAATGATGGTGTAGTCATCCCATCTTCTTTCAGTATTTTCCTGCATCATTCAATATTCTGCCTGTTGAATTTTTCAATCTTACAACTGAAGGCTTGAAACTTTTCTTGTTTTTGCAGTGTACAATGTGCTGAACATGCCCTTCTTTTTAGGCATTCTAATTCCAAGTCTTTGTGCACAATTCATTAGAATAACTTACCATATATATACGAGTATAAATCAACCCAAATATGAGCTGAGGCACCTAATTTTGCCAGAAAAACTGCATTAAAAATGTGTTGAAAAAAACCACCTTATACATGAGTATATACAGTGCTGTGTCTTAAGTTGCCCTTTGAAAATTTCTGTTTATCTCTTTTACTCGATCCTTTTTTCTGTTTGATTTTGGTACCTATGCTCTAGAAAATTGTCAGGGTCTCTTATGGCATTTACTTTGATCTTTTTTTTCTTCTCTGTCTTTTGAATGACTTTTTGCTTTTTTCATGTATGATATTTATGATATCCTCTCATATCTTATAAAGTCTTTTGTCATTCTTGGTCAATGCATCAAATCTGTTCTTAAGATTTTCTCAAAATTCAGGTGGAGTACACTCAAGTTTGAATTTTGGCTCTCTTGAACTTATATTAATTTTTTCAACTTCACCTTAAACTTATACATGAGCTATTGCTAGTCTGTTCTACATTCAACTCAGGGCTTGATACTTCTGATACTGAGCTTCTCCATGGTCTCTTCCCACAGTCAATTTGATTACTGTGTGTTCCATCTGGAGAAGTATATCTATGTAGTTACTGTTTGTGTTCTTGAAAAAAGATATTTGTGATGAAGTTTTTTGTCACTTTTCTATTTTGTTATTGTTGATTTTTAAGGCTCCTCTCTATGTTCTGGTGGCCTAGTAGACTCGGTATTTGGCTGGTAACCACCACGTGGTTTCAATTACCAACTGTTCTGTGGCTTTATGTCTCCATAAATATTTCCAGCTTCAGAAACGTCAACGGCGACTCTACTCTGTCCTCTCGAATTTCTATGAGTCAGAATCAGCTCATCGACTGTGAGTTTGTTGTTGAACTTTTCCTGTATATTGACTTCTATGGTGCTGTGAAGGGTGACTGAGAGGAAAGCAATGAGAATCCACTAGCTGTTCCTTGGGAGAAAGATGAAAATGCCCCCCTCCTGTAAAGATGTATAATCTCAGACACCCCAGAGAGAGGTTCTCCTTTGTCCTATTGGGTCGTTCTCAGTTGGAGTGTACACAATGCCATTGGTCGGTTGTATTTTGCATACAAGCCTCTTACCAGATGCGTATTTTGCAAATATTTTTGTCCATGTGTATGACTTTTCATTTTTGTAATAAATAGTTTCCTTTTGTTATGTAGCCAATAAAGAGTAGATGACATTGTTAGGGTAAAAATGACACAGGAAAGCTGAGCCGCGGTGGCATAGTGGTTAAGTGCGGGACTGTGGTCCACAGGCTTGGCAGTTCAAATCCAGGAGCAGCTCTCCAGGAGCAAGGCTGGGCTTCCCACTCCCACCAAAGGGCAGTGATGCTCCCCCACCAAAAAATGATACCGGGTAGTGGCAGTCTTATACTACTGAAACTCAGTCACATAAAAAGAAGTAAGACCTTGTACATTTCCAAAAATTATCAAGAAGATTTACATTATTCTTAGATGTGGTCCTTTACCTTCCAGTCACTTTTGTCAGGATGGTGAGGGCTACTATGGAGCTCACTGATCCGTGTTATACCAGCCAACATTAAGTACTTAAAATCCTGCGTCAGGCACCTGGGCCCACGTGGAGGTGAAAATGCCATGGTCTCAGTCCATTCTTCATCTTAGATGGTGGTGACACTTCCTGGTATTCTGATCCCAGGTGTGTGTGCATGACTCTGCTCTGGATACCTGGTACTTCTCAGCATCTTTGTCACTGTGACCGAGTCACAGTAGTGATCCAGATCAATTCATTGGGACTCAACCTGTAACTGTTTGTTGGGAAAGAGAAGCTTTGCTGCTTTTCCAATTGTAATATGTTATTTGTTTTTCTGCAACTAGGATTCACCATGAAAAGAGAATCTGCTTGAGTAAGAAGACACAGAGGAGAAAAGCATGGCTTACAAGGTATAGTACAGAGAGGAAAGTAATGCATAAAGCTAAAGAAATGGCTGAAATCCAACCAAGGCTACAGACCTAACTTCCGTGGAGTTTTCAGCTAATGAGCCAATAAATACCTATATCCAGGAGATTCCAATATAACTTAGAAATGGATAGAGACAATGGCTGGGCCTATCAATAGGTTTATATGAAGGAAATGATAAAACATTTACAGTATTTTTTATTTTAGTTGAAGTGGACCTTTGGAAAGGGAAAGCAGAGTGTGGTATGGTGGTGATAATCTGAATAGTGGAATAATTCCCACAAACCCCAATACCCATTGTGTTGACATTTTTCCTTTCCTCCCAGAAATACACAATCCTCCTTTTTTCACCTTTATGTTTTGTCTTTCATCTATGTGGGTGCAATATATAGGATTCCATGTCTCCTAGCTGCTGGTTGGGTAAAGCAGGCTTGGGGGAAACCAGAAAAATACTCTAGGGTTTCCTTAACTTGAAATTCCCGAGGGAGGGCTGTATCCCTTGGAGGAAGGCCCTCATTCATCCTAAGGCAGCCTGATTCTCCTGATTCTAATGTGCAGGCTCTTTGCTTATTCACCTGCTCACTTTTCAGTGTTGCCTCCATTTCACATGGCTTTGGACATAGGCGAATCACAGCTATGATGCCACTGCCTTAGAGTTTCCTTCCCTCTACCATATGGTTCCTTAACTCCCACCCACGCTTTTAAAATTAATCCTTGGGTAAATCAACTCTTCTGGAATTAACCCGATTTGATTGTGCCATCTGCTTCTGCTTGCAGTCCCAAACAGATACAGCTACTTTTGACAACGGATTCATAAAAGAGTATGTTTATGGTGAAGCAAATCCCCTTGTGTCGAGTGCTTTGTTGTTTTCCAATATACTCTTTCCCCCCCATAGTCTCACAGCAACACTATAATGTAAGCATATCAGGTAACATTTTCCTTATTTATGTAAAGGAAATAAAGGATTAGAAAAGTGACATCCCAGGTTGTATACCCTACAGGATACTTTAAACGTACACATTCCAACTCCAAATGCTGTGTTTATTCTATCAGCTTCAGATTGATCTAAAATGAATTAATTTGATGAAAGCCATCATATTTTCACTCTTCTATTTTATCTCTAAACCAATAGCTTTAGGAATAAACATAGGCAGATGCACTTCTTCATTACATAGAAGGGACAGACGTGGAAACACTTAGAGCAAGAGAGAGAGAATGTATAATTGGGCAAATTATATAGCTAGATCTTGGTTAATGAGAGTTATCTTAGATAGATTGCAAAAGTAGGTGATAATTATTGTAGATATATTTGTACATCTTAAAGCAACAATCAGTTCAATATGATTTATGTAGTTGGTATAGGATAAAACTTCGCCAATATAATAGCTGAGTCATTTGTCTTAGCAAGTATCTTGTTATTGGCAATCAATAATGCAGCTGAGATGACTGATAGCTTTGTTTTCTTGTAGTGCCTCAGCTGGTCTAAATTATTTATTTGACACATTGCCTCTTGGCAGATGTAAGGAAACCAATGATGTTTGCATTGCTTGGATGTACATCTAAGAGGGGGAGAAAAAGGGTGCCTTTTCTTCTTGTCTCTGATTTTTAAGCACATTATTGTGTTGAGGATAGATTTTATAGAATTATCACATTAATTGCTACATATATTGGTGTGAAAGAGGCCATGCAGTTTTGAATGGCCCTGATTGTCTTATGGAATAGATGTTGTTGCTGTTGGTAGCACAATTCATTGGCAGACATCTGACTTTTTTTCGAGGCACAGTGAATATGTCATCCCGGGCCAGATCCAGGCCCAGAGCTCTATATACAACCCTGTATCGTGACCTATCTGTTAAAAAGTCTTTAATTCCCATTAAGGACAGAGGTCCTCCTGGCACAGAATCAGACACATAATAGTCACTTAATAAATGTTTGTTGATAAATGAAAACCAAGAATGGATGAATCAGGGAAGAATTTGTAGTCCTTTCCTTGTGTTAAAAGTTATTAACCTTACTTAATAAGGTATTTCTTTTTAAAGAGGCATGAATTACAAGTCAGATCTGTTTTTCAATTTCAGTAGCATAAGGCAAGTCACTTAATCACTTCAAGGTTCAATGTTCTTTGTGTGAAATGAAAGAAAGATTGTTATGTTTTTCATAGTATTATTACGACAGTTCAAGTGCAATAAGGACTAGAAAAACATTTTATGAACACAGAGGGACTCTAGAGGAGCCCTGGAGGTGTAGTGGTTATGAGTTGAGCTGCTAACCACAAGGTCAGCAGTTTGAACCTGTGAGGTGATCTTTGGGAGAATGACAGGGCTTTCTACCCCACTTAAGGAATTATAGTCTTGGAAACTCATAGGGGAAGTTCGTCTCTGTCCTATAGAGTCACCAATATGGGTTACAACTGATTGGATGGCTGTCAATGACTGAATGAGGGAGGAGACTTTGTATTTAGGAAAGTCAAGTGAGGATAGTTGTTAAGAACTTTCTAACAAAACACGTTGTGGCAGTCATGTACTTATGTTAATTTTATAATTGAAATGTAGGGGTGGAGTCTAGCCTGTTAATCTGGTGATAGCCATTGAGTAGCTGATGAGGCCTCTATGTGGGCATGACTTTCACCTGAGACTCTAGGGAAATCTCACGATATTTCCCTCGTGAAGATGAGATGCTATCTTCACCAGTTGTTGGGAGTTAGTTAGAGAGATGATTAACCACAGGCAACACAGAATGGCGGCGCCTGGGAGGCTGGAGTAGCCGGTGGAGAAACCACATGGCTTAGCCCTGATGAAGACAGACCTCTGAAGCTGGAGTGGCATGCTGTTGATGACCTGAGCCCTGGAAGCGAGGAGCCATGGGAGAACCCTGCCAGCACCAGAATTTTGACCTGTGACTTCCTGAGTTGGGAGCAGACTTTATAGACTGATTTCGGGCATATGGGCTATTATTGGACTTATGACTTTGCACTGAACTGGATTGGGATGCCTTCGTAGGGTCACATTTCTTTTTTATATAAACCCTTTCCTGATACCTCTATGCGTGTCTCTGAAATTTGTTCCTCTAGTCTATCCGGACTAACACACACGTGTTAATTTTTGACTTGTAGCTTTTGCCAATTTCTCTACTGCAAATATTCCGGCTATGACTGAGTTTATGCTTAGCTGCAAAATTCTTGAATATTTAACATTGGTCTCCTATGCACCGGTTTCTGTCATCACTGGTGAAAGGGGGTGGGGTTGGGAGGTTGAATTTAATGAGTGAAATATGTAGTACTCACAGCATTTGGTTGTCATACAAGGAAAGTTTGGGGGGGGTTGTTTGTTGAAGTTCTTATATTTTGGGTGAAAGTTTAAAAAGCAAACTAGGTTTCCTTAAACATTTTATATGCATATTATTTCATGACACTGGTTATAGTCCAACAGCACTCTTCCAATTCCTCCCTGAATTCCCATTTCCCTTTTCCTTCTTTCTTGCCTTTCTTGCCTTCTGAACTTTGGTTTTGGACAGGTGCTGCCCTTTTTGTTTTGTATGCTTGATGATATTGAGAGTATGTTTATATCTGCTGTTAGGCACTTTATACTATGTTTTGACTGAAAGTTTATCCATAACGATGGGTTCATTTACAGGTTTTAAGGCTAAGTGTCACAGTTTGGGGATTTCAACAGTCTATCAGACACATACGTCTGATCTTTATTTTTTTAAAGTAATTTTATTGGGAGCTCTTACAGCTACTACAACATTCAGTACTTCATTTGTATCAAGCACATTTGCACACATGTTACACCATACATTTCCAAACATTTTCCACTTGAGCTCTTGGTACAAGCTTCTCTTAAAAAAAAAAGCAAATAAACTCTCCTTTCCCCTCCCCCCTCCTTTTTTAATGAATCATTTTATTGGGGGGCCCATACAACTCCCATCACAATCCCTAACAACATAAGTTGTATGCAGACCACTTTTACACACCCATTGCCATCATCACTCTCAAAACATTCTCCCTCCCTCCAGGCCCCCATTATTAGCTCCCTATATTACCTTTCCTCCCCCGCTTCCCCTTGAACCCTTAGTAATTTACAAATCATTTTTTTCATCCTGTACACTGTCCAATGTGTCCCAACTCTCACTTCCCTATTGTCCATGTCCCAGAGAGGAGGCTACGTGTAGATCCCTGAAGTTGGTTCTCCCTTTCTATTCCTCCATCCCTCCACCGTCCTGGTATTACCACTCCCACCACTAGTCTTGGGGGATCATCTATCCTAAGTTTCCCATGTTTCCAACTTCACTGTACATCTCCTGGTCTAGCTGGATTTATGTGGTAGAATTGGGGTCATGACGTCTGACCTTTATTATGATAATTATAGAGCTTTGTTTGAGATTTAATTATTTATTTTCCAACTTGGTTAGGTATTTTCTATTTGTGCCTGAAAAGAGCAGTCAGTAGTGGTGGCTGAGCTCTTCCAACCTCAGGATGGTAGAGACTGTGACGTACATGGTTCATTAGCTCTTCATACTTATTGCTTCTTTGAGTCTGCTTTATTTTCATTATTCATCTGTGCTCTGACCAGAGGAAGTCCCATCGTTACATCTTAGATGGCTATTTCAAAACTTTCAAGAACCCAGTTGCTACTTTTCAAAAGAGGATTTAGAATATTGCCTTTTTGGACTCTAATCGTTGACCTACATAAACTTTGAGCATAGTCTAAAGTTTCCAAACCTAGGCACTCAATTCACTCAGGTGTTGGGAACCTTCAGAAGGTGACTGTTGGCCTTCTCTACCATATCTTGAGGTATAGAAGGGACATAAAAATTATGGAAGAATTAAAAAAAAGGGATTTTCCACAAACTTTACAAGGAATGTCGTTTTTGCAGCACATACAAATATGTATGGAAAAATATCTTCTGTCAAACTCATACACATAAATTATCATTATCCTTGGATGTATTGCCCTTTACCTTTCTACGTTTGTCCAGCTTGCATGCTTATCCATCGGCCCTTATTGTGAGTGCTATTATCACATGATCATGGTATTTACCTTTGTTGTGTTTGTTTTTACACTTCCTAGGGTCCTTCTTTGCCTTGGTCATGTGTGCTTCCTGCTCCCTATAACCTCTGTCTTTTGTTATATTGTCTTCACCCAAGTTAACAATTCTATCTCTAGTTGTGATTTACCCTCATTTTCACTCTCATTCCGAGTGTGTTAGGCAGGTTTCTGTAGAAGAGTTGTTCTCAATTTTCCTAATGTTGCAACCTTTTAATACAGTTCCTCATGTTGTGGGGACCCTCTCTAATCATGGAGTATAGAACTCAAGCAATACAAGATGACTGCATCCACCAGTCTCAAGGTCAAGCCCTGTACATACTTACAGTGTGGCAAAATAGGTCTTGCAGGAGCCTCAAGCTCTAGCAACATGGTCCAAGGGGTAGGCTTGTCCCATAAGTAGTAGAGCTCACAAGTTGTGACTATCTAAAACAGTCACACTCTGTCTGATCACAGAAGAACAAAGAGAGAGAGAGAGAGAGAGAGAGAGAGAGAGAGAGAGAAGGGTATGGGGTTTGTCAATCCATTTATCTCTTTGCCCTCCAAACAAGCTTTGTCTTTATTAATCCCACATGTTCCTATTGACTGTGTTGGCACAATAAACCTAGTTATCACACTGAGTAACCATCAATGGATTTTCTTTTCCAGCATGTGTTTTTTTTTTCTATTTTAAAAATAGTAATCACATGCAGTATATGTCCTCCTGTGGTTTACTTACTTTACTCAGTGACATTTTCTTTAGGTTTGTCCATGTTAATAGATGATTTCAGGATCCTCTGTGATTCTAACATTTTCTTTAGCATGTGTTTATTGGTGTCTATTCTGTAGCATGTGTTTATTGGTGTCTATTCTCCCCAGCCCCCAGCCCATTTGTCTGTCAGTTTGTTATACTTTGGTGGATTGGGAGTTGGTATGAAGAAATAGGTTGTACACTTCATGGGAATTAGTCACCAAAAACTTTAAGGATAGTATTAAAACATTGTCAGATACTGAAAACCTCATGGATAGAAGAGAACATTGCTAGAGAAGATTCCAGAAGATGAGTCCATCAGTTAGGAAGACACTCCAAATCTGTCTGGGGAAAAGATGCCTTCTCAAAATAGAGCTGACTATAATGGGGTGCCTGGAGTCAATCTGGCTGAAGTCTAGCTATCAGAACTTGCCTTTGCTGACAGGACACAACTCAAAATGAGAAGAAATAGCTGCAAACATTCCAATCTGAACTTGGAATGTACAAAATCTGAATCTAGGAAAATTAGAAGTTGTAGAAATGAAATTCATAAAGATAAATAATATTGTCACTATGGAGTTGATATGACCACTGGTCATTTTGCATCAGGAAATTCTCTGGTTTACCATGTGGAAAATGGCAGATTCAAGAGGAATGGTATAGCACTCCTAATCATAGCACACTTTAAGATCAATCTTGAAACATAATACTGTCTGTGATGGGGTAATATGTATCTGAAAATAAGGCTATCCAGTCAATAGAACTGTTATTAATATTTATGCACCATCTACCAAAGCTGAAATTTCAAATATGAAATTAAGATATATCGATAATTTTTGGTTATAGGAATGCAAAGTTGAAAACAAAAAGAAAAGAAGAATAGTTGGAAAATATTGCTGTGGTGATAGAAATGAAGCTGGAGATCACATGATAGAATTTGCAAGACCAATAACTTCACAGCAAATACCTTTCTTCAACTGCACAAAAGGCAACTACACATGGACTTCTCCAGATAAGATACACAGAAATCAAACTGACTACATCCGTGGGAAGTGATGATGGAGGAACTTAATATCAACAGCTAAAACCAGGCCGGAGACTGACAATGAAGCAGATCATCAATTGCTCATATGTAAGTTCAAGTTGAAATTTAAGAAAATTAAAATAACTTTTTGTTTTGTGCTATGTGTTATTCTCTCGCTCCCCCTCTTATTCTTACTCCTGTTCCACTTTGTCTTTTGTTGAGTTCGTCTTTTTTTATGGATGTGTTCGGTTTATTTATCCCAGGTTGTATTAGTTAATGCAGGTTGTATGTTTCTAGATACTTGCTCATTTTCTCTATGTTTTTTCAATTCGTTGGAGCATTTTTCTTAGTACTCTGCTATCCATTTTCTTTCTGTTGGTTCTGGTACAACATCACCCACCACATTAAAAATTTTTTTTTATTGTTCTCCCAGCCTTTCTTTTGTTAACTTACTCAATGGTTTGCTGATTTTATCAATCTTAAAATACACACATACAGTTTATGTTTTTTTGGCACAGTCTCTTATTTTTCTCTCCTTCGTTTGGGAGGAGGAAGAGCCTTTTCTACTTTCATAAACAGTTGTTTCTCTTATGTTCCATCAAGTTGGTGTGAACTCTTTGCTACCCTAGGCACAACAGAACAAAGCAGCGCCCTGTTCAGTGTCATCCTCACAGGATGCTTGAGCCTTGAGCCCGTTCTTGTAGCCACTGTGAACATTCTGCTCCTGAGAACCTTCTCCTCCTGTGCTGCCCCTCTGCTTTGCAAAGCACGTGTACTTCCCCAGGGACTGTTCTGCCAGCATGTCTAAAGAATGTAATACCGGCTGAGCCCCGGTGGCATAGTGGTTGTGCGCGGGACTGCGGCCCACTGGGATGGAGGTTCAATTCCAGCTCACAGGAGCAAAGGCTGAACCTCCTACTCCCACCGCCTGAGGGCAGTGATGCCTAAAAAAAAAAAAAAAAAAAGAATGTAATACCGAGTCTCACTGTTGTTGCCTCTAAGGAGCACTCCGGCTGGACTTTTCAAAAACAGCTGGTCCTTTTAGCAGTTCATGGTACTTGGAGTAATTTTTTGCAAGCACCACAATTCAAGGGCCTCAGTTTCTTCTTCAGTCATCCTTATTCAATGTCCAATATTCATATGCATGTGAGGTCATTGAAAATATCATGGGTTGGGTTAAGCACACCTCGATCTTCAAAGTCACATTCTGTTTTCTGACACTTTAGAGTGGTCTTGTGCACCACATCTTTTGATCTCTTTATTGCTGCTTCCTTTAGCATTGGTTGTACATTCAAGCAAGACAAAACTCCTTCAAAACTTTCATATTTCTTCCTTTATCTTGATGTTATCTGTTGGTCTAGTGGTGAGGATCTGGGTCTTCTTGACCGTGAGTCGTAATCCATACTGAAGGCTCCCTCCTTGATTTTCATAAGGAAGCACTTCAGCTCCTCATCACTTTCAGCAAGCAAGGATGGCTCATCTCTATATCGCACATTGTTAATAAGCTCTCCTCCATTCCTTATGCCATGCTCTTCTTCAGGTACTCCAGATTTTCTGGACTTTTGGTTTACTCAGCATACAGATTCAATAAGTATGATCAAAGAATACAAACCTCAGGCGCACCTTTCTTGCTTTTAAACCATGTGATAGTCCCTTGTGTTCCAATCATTGCTCTTGAATCCATACAAATTTACATCTCAGAAACCCCCAGGGGAAGTTTTACTCCAAGTTGGAATTGACTCCATAGCAGTGAATTTGTTTTTTTTGTTTTGTTTTGTTTTTTTTTAGGCATCACCGCCCTCAGGTGGTGGGAGTAGGAGGCCCAGGCTTTGCTCCTGGGAGCCGGAATTGAACCTCCAACCCAGTGGGTCGCAGTCCCGCGCACAACCACTACGCCACCAGGGCTCAGCCCGTGAATTTGTTTTTTTTGGTTTCATTCATCTCTACACTAATCTCCATGCTTATTTGACTTTTTTTTGGGGGGGCGGGGGGCATCACTGCTCTCCCGTGGTGGGAGTAGGAGGCCCTGCCCCACTGCTGGAATTGAACCTCCGTCCCGGTGGGCCGCAGTCCTGCGCACAACCACTACGCCACCGGGGCTCAGCCTCTCCATGCTTATTTGAGTCTGAGTACATTTTTCTAGTTCATTTTGGTAGTTTTTTGTTGCCCTTTCACAAGCCCTTGGTGTAAGTGGCTGAGTGGAGAAGCAGGTTTGTTGGTCTGTAGACCGTGGGGATTAGTGCCTGAGAGATGAATTTTTTCTCTTGGTATGGAATGTTTTTGAGTTTCACTGGACCTTATGTCTGTATCCTCTGTATCCACTCCCCCCCCCCCCCCACACACAATTTCTGCTTCCATTTGGCATTCAGTTCAATTCTTCAGCCTTGTCTTTGATAATGAAGGCCTTTGTCATTTTTTTTTTTTTGGCATCACTGCTCTCCGGTAGTGGGAGCCTTTGTCATTTATGTATGATTCACTTGGCTTTTTAAAAAATATTCACCCGTCTTTTGGGTCTTAGTTTTAAGAGAGATGCAATGAGATGTCTGACTATGTCATCATCTTGACAATCTCTGGGAATTCGAAGTTTTGAAAGAGGAAAGGTAATGGGAGGTTACTGGCAGGGATAAATTGAGACTTTGGAGGCACGCTAAATTGAGTAATGTAAGACTGTTATAGTGGTTAACTTGGCGATGTAGAGGCATCTAGGAGTTCTTTCATTCTTGATTGAGAATGTTCTGGGCACCAAATGATTCATCGAACAAATATTTAGTCAGTTGTGTAAATAGGGAATTACTGATAAAAATACTAAAATTGGGAAACATGCTCATTATATGCTCTGGATTCAAGGAATAGATTTGTGTTAGTTGCTTAAGAGAATTTCTGTCAATTGTGAGAATATTGTGGACTTAATCAAAGATATCAAGTGTTCTGTGATGGTTCTACAGATCTGTTTCTCCTGGTCTTCATGTTAATCTTTTCTTTCATGATGTCGTTGTTTCTCATTACCCCTCAATTATTCTTGCTTAAGGAGCTTTGTGTCATAGTGGAGTCAGCTTCAGGTAGCAAAATGGAAGGTTGGTGGTGCAAACTCCCCAGTGCTTCCATTGAAGAAAGATGAGACAATTAGTTTCCTCACAATTTACATCCCTCAAGCCCTATGCAATGGTCTGCTCTGTCCTATAGAATTGCCATAAAAAAAGAACTGCCATAAGTTGGAGTCAATTTACAGCAGTTAGTTTGGGCTTGTGTGTGTGTGTGTGATTTAGTTTTGATGAACTGCGTGTTATAGATTATACTATTTCTGATGGGTTTAGCTAATTACCATAATCCATATCCATAGAGATATATAAATTTCTGTGTAAATAAAGGTGAAATTAAAAAGTGTTTTTCAACTTGGAGAATGCATTAGAATCACCTCGAGTAGGCTAACTTTATTCTGGGAACTCACCTAGGGATCATCTAATTCAATATCCTGAGGTGAGGTCCAGAAAATTGTGCAACTTTGATGACTCTATTTCAGCTAATTAAAATAACATAGTTGGAACCTAAACCAAATTCACTGTTGTCTAGTTGATTCCAATTCATAATAACCCTATAGGCTAGAGTAAAACTGTACCACAGGGTTTCTGAGCATGTCAATTTTTACAGTAGGATGAGACACCTTCCTCCCAGGACCTTTGGCACTTTCATAAATAGCCAACAACTTAATAATTCACCACCAGGATTCTTGACATTTGGAAAAACTCTGACAATTTTTGAAGTATCTAAGTCTTATCTTTGGACTTACCCTTTAACTCAGTAACTCTCAACGCACATTGGAATCCATTGCAGACCTTTAAATAATATTGATATCTAATGTTTAATAAGGCATCAATATCATTTTAAATTTCCCATGAGATGTCTATTGTGCAATATTGCTTGCTAAAATTGAGGAGGACTTGAAGCACAGGCTGATAAAGATTAAGGAGTTCAGTCTTCAGTATGGATTGCAACTCAATGTAAAGAAAATAAAAATCCTTACCACTGGACCAATAGGAAACACATAAAAGAGAAAAAAAATGAAGTTGCCAATGATTTCATCTTGCTTGGATCCATAATCAATGCTCATGAAAGCAGCAGTCAAGAAGTCAGAATTTATGGATAAGCCTGATGTACAAGACCTCTTTAAAAGTGTTAAAAACCATGGATGTTACTTTGAGAACTAATATGTGTCTGACCCAAGGCATGATATTTTCAATGGTCTCACATATCTGTTAAAGTTGAACATAGAATAAGGAAGACAAAGAAGAAAGGTGCTCATGAAGAATATCGAAAGGACTGCAGACTGATAAAATAACAAACAAATCTTTCTTGGTTGAAGCACCGCCAGAATGTTCCCTAGAAGCAAGAATGGCAAGATTGGTTTCATATGCTTTGGACATATTATCAGGATAGATCAGTTCCTGCAAAAGTGCATCATACTTGGTAAATTAAAGGCACAGGGGAAAAGATAGACTGGTAGACAAGATAGAGACTGACACAGTGTTTGCAGCAGTGGGGTCAAATATAAGAATATTTGTGGGGATGGCTCAGGAGCTTAGTTCTGTATATGAGGAGGTCTCTGACTTGTCACAGATGCAAGTTTTGGACATTTTAGCTATAGCTATAAGACATAAAAATATGAAAGATATCTTCCTAGGCACAGAATAAATAAAAAGATCTCTATTTGTAGATGATATGATTTTATAGAAAGATGATCCCAAATATTCAGTTAATTAATTTCTTGAACTAATTGAAGAGTTTGCAGCATGGCAGGTTATAAGATAACATATAAAAACCAGTTGAATTCTTGTATATTAAGGATGTTGATACTAAAATATTAAATGAAAAATACCATTTGTAAGATTTATTAGAAATAAATCTTAATCAAGGTACTAGTTAGTTAAAAAACTTAGTAGAAGAAGAAAAGGCATGCAAAGAAAACTTCAAAAGTTTTCCTTCATGCAACTGAAAGGAATTTAGCCAAATGTAATAAGTTACCATGTTCTTGGATAGGCAGATTAAATGTTGTGAAAATATAAATGTTGTCACAATTATCCATTAAATTTAATGCAATTCTGATGCAAATCCAACTACAAGTTTTCAAAGAAATGGAAAAAATTATCCCCAACTTTATATGGAAAGAAAATAAACCTACATTAAATAAACACTATCAAAAATCTTTCAAAGAGCACTGTTTTTTCACTTACAGACCTTAAAATTTATATAAAGTCATGATAAAACTGCCTGATAGTAGTATAGTGATAGGCATGAAGACCAATGGATTATAATTGGTAACTCATGAATGTGACCATATACCTAAAGATATCTACATTTTGACAAAGAATTAGACACAACAAAGAGGCTATAGACAGCCTTTTCACCAAATGGTGCAGGAAAAATTGGAATTTACCTGCAAAAGAGTGAAACAGCACCCATATTTCACACCATATACAAAAACAAGCTCAAGATGGATCAGAGCCCTAAATATAAATCACACAATTATTGAGTATGTCCATGAAAAACTAAGGACAAAAGTAAGCAACCTTACCCAAGGCATAAATACATCATAGAGCATAGATAAGTTACTGAACAGAATGATAAATATCCACACTATAGAAAACAGGATAAAGCTCTGGGATCTACACAAATGCATGATATTTATTCACAACAAAATACTTCATTGGAAGTCAACAGATAACTCACACACTGGCTTTAAAAATGTAGTATAAAATAATGCATCAGATAAAGAAATAATCTCCAAAATCTACAAAAACTTTGGCATCTTAATGAAAAACTATAAATATTTCTACAAAAGTCGAGGCACAAGGTATGAATAGACAATTTATGAAAGATGATATACCAGTGGTTCAGAATCATAACAAATCTTCATGATTATTAAGAAATGCAAGTTAAAACAACATTAACATATCAATTCATACTCATACTTGGGGCAAAATTCTATAAAACACTTGATCCTACACTTGATCTTAGCCAAAAGGCTAAGAAGTGATTCTATAAAACAGGAAATAAAAAATTCTGGAGAGGATGTAGAGAGCTAGAAATTCTTTGATGTTGCTGGTGGGACTATAGGATTATGTTAACAATTAATGAAATCCGAATGACACTTCCTGAAACAAATGCAGATTCCAAGTACTTTATGATCCAACAGTTACTTTCCTGGTTATTTACCCTGAAGAAATTAAGAAGATAAAATGAACAGACATATGCATGCCTATGTTTTTTTTTTGCAGCAATTTCCACAATAGCAAAAACATGGAAGTGACCACGTACCACAAATGGAGAGGAATGAATCAAGAAGCTCTGGTACATTCACACTATGGAATTGTACCTATCAGTAAACAACAATGATCACTCAAATACCACAGGACATGAACAAAACTAGAGAACATGATATTTGGAAAATGCAGCCAATCTTATAAAGATAAATATATAATATCACCATTGTTATAGGAAAAAGCAAAGAAGAAATGTTGCTTATAGGTCAATAGACATGACTTTGGTGACTGTGATGAAGCCAGTGACAGGAATGGGACCATGGTGGGGGGGCCAGATGGCAGGGGGACAAACTATTTGAGAGTTGAATGCAGAAAAATAAATTGAAGTAGAAATTGCTGTAAGGAATAAAAACACTCTAGATTTCTTATTGTTCAGATCTAAATATTCATCTCAGTGTCTGAAAAAGGAGGAGAAGTAAAGCTGAAATAGACTGGAGTCTTTAGTGACATAGAAGCTCATTTTTTAAAAAAGGAATTTGCATTGACTGTAAGGCATGTACTAACAGTAACAGGCAGTCATTCCAATGTAAGATGGCCTGCTCCTCAGCATATTTTGAAAGACTCCAGGTTGTTCAGAGGCCTAAATCCCCCAACAGTGGGTCACTGGAATCACCTGGGAATCTGGGGACATGATAGATCCAGAAGCTCCTTCTCCTGGATTCTGATTCATCATGTTGTAAAAGAAGGCCAAGGACTGAAGAACTGAGAGCAGTTTTTATAGAAAGCAAAAAGGCAGGGACTGTGTCATCGTTATGTAATCGTTTGTCAGTTTGAGAGGCTTAAGAGTGAAGGGGTGGAGTCTATCTAGTCTTCCAATCAGGTAATAGCTAATGAGGCCTCTGTGTGAGCCTGGCTGCCTTCTGAGGATTTTGGAAACTTTGATATTCCTCCTTGGAGGCTAGAGACTCACTCTCTCTCTCTTCACTCCCTTGGAGACTCTTAATGGACAAGGCTCAAGACCTATTAGAGATTCTTGGTGACAAGTCACATGGAGGCAGGCTGATAGAGCTGGAGAAGGCACGTGGAGGCCCCTGCCAGCACTGAGATGCTTACAATGCCACTGTATCCACAAGACTTCCCACCCACTAGTTGTGATTTTCCTGCATTTGGCTTCATTGCATTTGTTTCGTGAGTCTAAAGAGGACTTTATATATTGGTATTGGATATAAGGGCTAATATCAGACTTATGGACTTGTTCTGGACTGGGTTTGGATGTACAGTTATGTAAGTTGCTCTTGTATATAAAGCTTTTTCTTATACATTTGAGCGTCCTTGAATTTATTTCTCTAGTCAACCCAGACTGACACAGGCTGGCACCAGGAAAAGTGATAATCAAGTTAAAAGTTTCAATAACAGAGCACAGGCTCTGGGTGAATACAGGGACAAGAGTGTGGCCATAAGATTGGTTGGCTCAATTAGAAAGGAAGTGAGATGAATTAGAGTTAGTAAGATCAATGACCAGAGACTGTGGACATAGAAAGCTGAGATGAAGTTAGAATAGATAGAAAGGTTATATCCACATGTAACAACCTCAAAAATAGAACTTCCTTTTTAAAACACAAGCATAGAGAGGGAATAGCTTTAGAGGTGAAATATCATAGAACAAAAATACTCTGATCCCATGCATTAGTTGCAGATAATGTTACAAATACTGGAGAGAAAGATCGGTTTGCAAGCAAGAATGAAAGGAAATTAAATATAAGCAAATAGTTTAATAATTCAAGGTTGCAAGTGAAACCAGTTCCCACCGCCAAACAGGTAAAGATTTAATTGAGAAAATCTTGGAACAGAGAAGAATAATTAAAATTCCTCACTGAGTTAAGCATAAGGTCATGGTCATCATGTTCATTGTAAACATTTCAGAATTGAAAGGGTTACTTCAAAGTAAATGCCTTACTGAGTCCGTGCTCCAATTACTCTCCAATTACTTGGTCAGGTTGATATAGAACTCCCTTGTGAATAGGTTGACCCAAAATATGTGTGCAAATGTGCTTGATACAAATGATGTACTGAATGTTGTAGTAGCTGTAAGAGCCCCCAATAAAATTTAAAAAAAAGGGAAAAAAAAAAAAGAATAAAGTCTAGGACAAGGGTTACTGTGTTAAATTGGAGACTCAAGATAAATTTTATTATTTTTTTTTCTTGAACAGGAAATCCTTTAAGTCCTTAATATTTGGGGATTCTTTCTTACTACAGCCAAAGCTAGATCATTTTGACTTGTACAGGAGGAGAGGAGTCATACAATGGGGAAAATAATTACAGGAAGGTGGCAGGAAGTAATTCCATTAGAATGCTTGGAATAGCTAAACACAATGTTTTAAACAAGCTTTGAAACTTTTCATGCTGGGTTGATATCTTGAGAAGTTGCATTGCCATACGAAATTAGAATCTATAATTTAACAATAACCCAGATGATTCTAACTATTAAAACCTAGATTATGAGGATCTTGTTAAAATGTAAATTCTCACCAGGAGATCAAACTGGAATGAACCAGCTTGAAAATAGTTGTTTTTAAAGGCATAGACTTTGGGTCTCTTGGCTGTCAAGTGCAGCTGAGTGAAGGCAGGGGGTCTATTACTTTGGCATTTTTTGGTCAGCTTATTAAGTGAGGTCTTTAAAATTGCTCAGTTTACCTCTCAGATTCATGCACAACCTTTTGGATGCACATATATTATGTGGTGTGTGGTATCCTGTCCCTGCCAATTTGACTGAGACCTCTGCAGATTATATGGACAGTGGAGGATTCTCGGCCGTCTGCAGTGATCGAAAGAAGGCAGGAATGTTGCACAGCTTTTCTCCCCTAGGAGAGTAACCTTAGGCTTAGAATTTGAGTGAGTGAATGTGAATGAGATCTGGGACTTTTTGTTTTTATTTACTTTTTCCGTTCCAATGAAATGAATATGCATGGTACTGGGATGGCAGACAGGGTTATTACCAGTGCAGCTGAGAACAATTAGTTCTTATTTGCTTAACACCGTTTCTTAATGTGCAATTGTAAAACTTTTCACAGGATGTTTTAAATGTAATCAATTTTTCATTGCTGTTCCTAATAATTCAAAGAGCCTGACATTTGCAATCAAGCCAACTCGGGTCGATACCCATTTTCTCTTTGTTAAAAAGGAATTTAACTCAGTGTCACAAGTGGTGATTTCTGGGACAGATCCTGTGTGTTTATTCTTTTGTGAGGTCTGCACCCAGTTTTATGGTGTGGAAGCCAGCCCTCCCCTGCACCAGGGCACCAGAGCAAGCCTGGGGCCAGCATTGCCACTTCCTGCAAATGTGTCATAAATAAACAAAGTAAAAAGCTCCTGTGCACCTCAGCTTTCCAATCTGTAGTATGGGGAAGGAAGCTGTTTTCTCAGAGCTGTGTATGAAGGTTAAATGGAACAATGTGCATATAATTCAGGATGTATCATTCATAACTGAGAGTGACAAAAACTCAACCCAAACTGGTGAAATTTAAAGGAAATGCAGGCACTCCCTGTAGGAAGCATGCTCATGGTGTATGCATGTGCCCTCCAAGTTAGCTGGATTCAGGGACTCGGATAAAGTCAGGGCTCTTGCTGCAGCTTATAGCTACCTGTGTATATCGGTTCTTTCCTTTAAAGTGATCTTATTGTGGTCAATATATGGTAATCAAATATTTGTTACATGTACAGGAGAGATCTGTTTTCTATTAACAAAAAGTTAACAAACATGGAATGATAAGATCAAAAATTCATGAACTTTATGCATATGTATGTATAATATGTGTGTGCTTGTGTGTGTAAGAAAGGAAAAAAGAGGAAACTGTATGCTTCCATAAATATTTAAAGTCTCAGAAACCCCAAGAAGGAAATTATTTGGGTTATGGAATTGACTTGGTGGCAGTGAATGAGAGGAATTGGAATTGAGCTAGTTGTTATAATTGAACTGGTGAGGTGTACATCCCTTGGTACATTTTGTACAAATGCTAACATGCATTGTGTATACACGTGAAGATTGTTTGGCAAATACACACAGGCACACACAAACAAAAAGACAAATACCCTCAAAGCCATGGAATGAATTGCAACTCCTAGGGAACATATTGGACAGGTTTCCTAAGGGATTCTGCGAGAGTAATTCTTTATGGGAGCAGAAAGCCTCATCTTTCTCTCACTAATGGACTAGTGGTTTCAAACCACTGACCTTGGAGAGAGAGACAGAGACAGAAATAGATGATGATGATGATAGATATATAGATAGATAGATAGGCATACATGCAAATGAGCTTGGAAGGTAAGTCTGAAAATGTGTTTTCCAAAGCCACAGTCTTAAAATGGCTATGGAGTAGACTTATTCTGACACACAGGGGTCATTGTGCACCATAAAGAACTCCATGGAGACAGAGCACAATTCAGAAGGAGAGAAATTATCCCAACTTTTTGCCCTGCTAGGAATGCATACAGTGTTTTTAGAAACCACTGCACTAAACTATCACACCTGCAGATTCTTTTTACCCATTCTGGAAGCCACCCCGTTGCAGAATGTTCCTGTACTCCACTCATCCCTCTCCTCACCAATCACGCCGTCGGGGTGGTTATATTGCTCAGTTCCTGGTATAAATCTGTATCTCTCACTCCTGCACAATGAGGGTTCTAGGCTAAATTTCAATGTTAATTTAGAGATAAAGGTCAGATAAAAATGAACCCAACAGAAAGGAGAAGAGAGGCTCACTAAAACTCTGATTATGGAAGCCACGCACATTGTAAAAGCTTTGCAAGAATAAGCAATCACATCTGTCTTATTTCTGCACTTAAAAAGAAAATGGTATTTCTATTCATCATTTATCTTGCCTGGGATTTCAACCAATACAGGATTTCAGGCAGCAATTATTGATTTTTCAATATTTATAGAAAATGACACATGTTCTGCCAAATGTGATATTTAGGAAGTGAGGTGAGTTCTATAAATCCAGAGAATTGGTGATTGTATTACGAGGGCAATTTGTAAAATATGTTAAAGCTGATTAATAAGAAATAGAAATGTCAATGAGTAGTTAAAGTGAAACAATAAAGGGGCTGTTAGAATTGAACAGGAATACCTTCAACTTGATTATGCCAGGATGGATTGAGAGCATAGAATCTTGGATCAACCTTTTATCCTGTGAAAGTCTAGTTATGAGCCAATGAAGTCTTTCATGGATGCACATTGAAGATGCCAAATGAGGGGTATTTATAGACTTTCTGTTTGTCATCCTGGCCCTATTTTTCTCTGAGGTTTGCTGCTTCTCTGTGCTGTATTTCTTTCTCTCACTTAAAGGATATATATGCTTGTGTGAGAAAAAAAAAGTCCACTGTAATGAGACAACAATTGCTGAGGAAAGGTGGATCTGCTTATATGTAAAGTCAAGGCAAAAGATGGAAATTCAAAGTCTTTTCCTTAAGATGAGAAATTACTGAACATTTTTGACTAGATTAAGCATCCATTGGTGGTTATCACTGCATTGACTTATGGTGCAGAATACAATGTCCGGTCTTGCCCCATCTTCATCTTTGGGGACATTGTGGTGTTTTTTGTGGCAAGCCATCTTATTAGGGATTTTCTTAAGTTTTGCTGCTGTTGTTATTTATTTATTTTATGGATTCTATATCAAGCATAATGTTCTTTTCTAATAATGATGCAGTCAAAATCTCACACAACTACCAAGGCGGGCATGAGCCATGAGACATCTGTTGTAAAATCACTAGCCTATGGGAAGGGGGAGGGGAGGGAAGATCTGCATCCTTGAACAAGTTCGTGCCTCAGTCTCTTTCTTATCTCTGCCAACCAACCTTCTGGCAATTTTGTGCCCAGGGGAGATGGGAAGGAGAATGTGCTCAACAGTTTTGATAGAGGATGCAGGGTCCAACTTTGGTGTACATCAGACTGAATATCTTAAGAAAATTTCCCTTGCATTTTGGTGAACATTTGTGTTTGGGGTATGGTGTTGCTTTTGTTTGAGAAGCAACAAGTAGAGTAGGAAGTAGGTCCTTAGCCTCATGGCTTCCGATGAGAGAAGCAGTCCACAGCTCCAATGAAGCCTTTTATCATTGAGGAACTGTGTGTCATCAGGAAGATTTCATAGCAGTGGTTCTTCTATTGAGGAAGTCAACTGACTCCTGTGGTGGGAGTTGTTTGGTTGTTGTTATTGTGTGCCATCAAATTGGTTCTAACTCATAGTGACCCTAGGTACAGCAGAGCAAAACACCACCTTGTCCTGCTCCCAACTCACCATTTTTCTGATGTTTGAACTCATTGCTACAGCCACTGACTGAGTCAATTCGTCCCACTCAGGATGTCCCTCCTCTTCACTATCTATCTACTCCATCAAGCC